>JACBKR010004414.1:0-23918 GCA_014218235.1 Colocasia esculenta | reverse complement strand
TGACATCACTTACACAGGTTTTTTGAAGGCCCGTGAACCGTTCTTCACAACTATAAAAGGAACCCAGGGCATACTTATCCTTCACAAGTTTCTTGCTCGTCTTCTTCTTCCTATCTTTCTTGCTCGTCTTCCCTCTTTATTTGCAAATGTATTCATCTGACGGTGCTCCCCACAGGAATGGCAAGGCACCTGCGTCACCGGTGCCACCGTCACTGTGGCGGAACACCTCGGCCAAGCCCGTTAAACTGATAACGTACTTGATCCGAGTCCGCCTCCGCGAACGGGCCGAAGCCTCGCAAGGGATACCACACCACAGTCCGTGTAAACACAAAGGAACACACCATTTCATATATATATTTCACAAGTTTACATAGCCATATTTCCACAAACTGAAAGAAAGTATAAGAGCCTGGGCATACCCCGAGGTACAACTGAAGGAAGTAAACAACTAGCTACACTACACAGCCACACTACACTGCTGGAGGTACTGACCCTGCACCACTACGACGCGGCTCTGAACTGACGACGTGGTCGAGAGACGTCCTCCTCGCCTTCACCTGTGGGGGTAGGGGTGAGCCTCACTAGTCACTGGCTCAGTAGGGAACTCCCCCACACCGAGCAAAACCAAAGCACAGGTACGAAAAATAGTAAATAGTACCAACAATTTTAGAACAGCTAAGCAGAATATAAAAGCTGTAAAAGTATTCACCGTCTGCCGACTACGGAAAACAACTATAATAATTAAATGGCAAACCAATACAAGTGTACAAACTAAAGTAGAGACCGCCATACACGAGCCACGTGAACTGGTTCGCAACACCAGAGACTGACTGACAAGCTAACACAGGTCTACCTGATGCGGGAGCAGCGTGGGGGAGGGAGACAGCGAACAGAAGAGAGAGAGCTGGAGGCAGAAGGAAGAAGACAAGGGTTTGGGGATTCCACCCCTGGGGAATCCACCCCGCTGGAGGAGACAACAATGGCGGCTGCCCAAAAGCTGTCTTCAAATGTTCATTAACCCTAAAAAAGGAGATTACACAATATTAATAGTGAGGGAACCCTAGTGGTCCTCACTAAACACCTAAAGACCAAAATAACCCCAGCCTAAAAAATAGGTCCAAATCGGACCCGAAAATACATAAAAATAAAAGAGCTCAAATGGGCCTCAAATGGGCCTTATTACATCTCTAATAGCTCAAACTCATAAAGGGACTAAACTAGTGGCCCGACGGCCAATCGCCAAGCCAAATAGAAGCTGTCGCGCGCCCGTCGCCTCCGCCTGCGGTAGACCTGCACTCTGTCGGCCGGTCCAGAGCTCGGGTGTCCCCACCAATACCCCCCGCCTGAGAAGAACTCGACCCGTCGAGTAAGGGTCCTGACGGCTCTGGTGACGCTCCAAAAGGTCAGGGTCAATCTGCTGTAGCTCCGAGCGGGTGATCCACGCATCATCAGTGGAAGGTCGACCCTTCCAGCGAACCAGGTAGCGCTGACAGTCTCCGCTCTGAGTGGTGACTACCTGCTCATCAGTATTTGGTCAATCTGCTCACGCCGTGTAGGAGTCAAGGCTGGAGGTGGACACTCAGGGGTGGGATCGCTCACAAGGGGAGGTGAAGGCTCGAATGGATCACTGGGAATCACTGCGGGATCTCTATAAGCTACCAGATCTGAAACATTAAAAGTGGAACTCATACCATAATCTGGTGGTAGATCAATGACGTAAGCGTTGGATCCAATTCGTTTTAGAACTTTAAAGGGTCCCGCTCCCGAGATTGTAGTTTCTTCACGGTCCCTGAGGGAAACCGTTCAGGTCTGACCCTGATCATAACGTAATCACCCTCATGGAAATCGTGGAAACGACGATGTAAATTTGCTGCTGCTCGATAATTTTCATTGCTGATCTCAATGTGGTGACGAATACTATCGTGCAGACCTCTAATGTGCTCAGCTAACGACTGTGCAGACTCAGAGACTCGGACCTGGTGAGACATGGGAACAGATCGCGACCGAACTCCTAGGCCTATACCCTGTGACTATCTCGAAAGGACTCATGCCAGTGGACCTGTTGACCGAGTTGTTGTAGGCAAATTCAGCTTGAGGTAAGATTAGATCCCAATTCCGAGCATTCTCACCAACTAGGCAACGCAACAAATCCCCTAGACTCTGTTGACCACTTCAGTTTGGCCATCTGTCTGGGGTGGTAGGCGGTAGAAAATTGAGCTTAGTGCCCAAGAGGTGCCACAGGGTCTTCCAAAAATAGCTAACGAATCGCACATCCCTGTCCGACATGATGGATTTGGGAAGCCCGCGGAGGCGTACGACCTCAGAAAGGAAAAGACGGGCCACCTTAGAAGCATCGGATGTCTTGGCACAAGGAATGAAATGGGCATTTTGGGAGAACCTGTCCACCACCACCATGATGGAGTCATGCCGGCGGACCGTGCGTGGCAATCCAAGATAAAAATCCATACTCACGTCCTGCCACGGACGGTCGGGCACAGGTAGAGGAGTGTATAGAGACCGGTGTTCTGCTTTCGTTGCTTGGCCAAAGCACATGTGCGACATTGGGCCACAATTCGGGCCACATCACGTTTTAAACTAGGCCAATAGAACCGGTACTCCACTAGCTCAATGGTCTTATTGCGACCGAAGTGTCCAGCCAAACCTCCTGCATGCACTTCCCAAACAAGAAAATCACGCACAGAGGTACGGGGAATGCAAAGCTTATGTTCCGAAAAAGATACCCGTCCTGAAGGACGAAGTCATTATATAACTGGGAGGGGCCAGAGTGGAGGGAAGAGAGGATGGGACCGAAATCCGGGCAGCTAGGGTAGTCATCTCGTAATCTCTCAAATCCCGTGACTTCCGAAGAGACGACTACCAGCAAAGAGGCGCGACGACTCAGCGCATCAGCCACTCGATTCTCCACCCCAGCCTTATGTTTGAGGACAAATGTGTAGGCCTGAAGATACTCCACCCAACGACTATGCCGTGGGTTAAGTTTCTTTTGGGCGTGGAGAAATCGCAGAGCCTCGTGGTCCGAAAACAGCACGAACTCGTGAGGAAGAAGGTAGTGCCTCCAGTACCTCAGGGCTGGACTACCGCATAGAATTCTTTGTCGTAGGTGGAATACTTTAATTTGGCATCGCTTAACTTCTCACTGAAGAAAGCGACGGGGTGACTCTCCTGGCTCAGTACCCCACCTATGCCAACACCAGAGGCATCACAAGCTACCTCAAACACCTTAGAAAAATCCGGCAATCTAAGCACAGGTGCTTGGGTCATAAGCTCCTTAAGATCGCGAAAGGCGGAAGCAGCTGCCTTAGTCCAGGCAAGGTTCCCTTTCGCATGCAGTCAGTAATGGGAGCCGTGATGGTGCTGAACCCTCTAATAAATCGACGGTAGAAAGTGGCAAGACCGTGGAAACTATGAACTTCATGAAGGTTCTGCGGTTCTGGCCACTCCACAATCGCCTTGACCTTATCCGGGTCAGCAGAAACACCCATACCAGAGACAATAAACCCCAAGAAAGTAACCTGAGAAGTCACGAAAGCGCACTCTTGAGGTTTCCATAAAGGCTCTCACGGCGCAAGGTAGCACAGACCTGTCTCAGGTGATCCAAATGGTCAATCCTCGTGCGACTATAAATAAGGATGTCATCAAAATATACGACGAGGAACACCCCGATGAATGGGCGCAACACTTGATTCATAAGTCGCATAAAGGTGCTCGGGGCGTTGGAGAGACCAAATGGCATGACCAACCACTCATAGAGTCCGTCCTTCGTTTTGAAGGCGGTCTTCCACTCATCACCAGGCCGAATCCTCACCTGGTGGTAACCACTCCTTAGATCGATCTTGGAAAATAGAGTGGCTCCCGCCATCATATCCAACATGTCGTCCAGGCGGGGAATGGGAAACCGATACCTCACTGTAATGCGATTGATGCACGGCTGTCAACGCACATTCTCCAAGTCCCATCTTTTTTGGAGCCAATAGTGCGGGAACGGCGCAAGGACTCATACTCTCTCTCACACGACCCTGCCTCAGGTACTCTTCCACTTGCCTCTGCAATTCAGCATGCTCAGTGGGGTTCATGCGATAATGGGGAAGGTTGGGCAAAGAAGAGCCCGGGATCAGATCGATGGCGTGCTGGATGTCACGCATCGGAGGTAGACCTTCAGGAAGATCACTAGGGAAGACATCCGAGAACTCCTGGAGGAGACTGGGAACATCCTCAGGCTGCTCACTAGGTGTGTCTTCGACACCTTCATCATCAACTTCCCTAACCATCAGAGCATATATGACGTCATAATCAAAGAGCTCATGCTCGAACTCTCGGGCGGTGATCAACTGTAACGTCATAGAGGACGGAGTGCTCGTCTTAGGGGCACGAGCAGAAGTGGGCTTCCGGCATGGGGTGCCAAGGCACTAGTAGTAGTGCTCGGCTGAGAGGAGCTCGGGTCGCCAGAAGGGGCAGCCACCTGAGGGGCGGCTGCAACAGAAGGGGAGGTGGGAGCTGAGGGCTCCAGAGAGGGAACAGTACGAGGGCGGGAGGGATGAATCGTGATACGGTGACCGCCATGCTTGAAGACACATGTATTGGACCGCCCATAAAGAGCCGCATCCATATCAAAAATCCATGGCCGGCCAAGGATAACACTCCCGACCTCCATAGGCAGGACATCACACCAAATCTGAGCCTCATATGATTGGAGATGAATGGGTACGAGGCATCTCAGACGAACAGGAATCGACGTGGTGTCCACCCAGGAGACCTGATAGGGACGAGGATGGTCCTCAGTCGCCAGACCTAAATGGGCAACCGTGCTAGTGGAAATAGCATTAATGCAGCTCCCACTATCAATGATGACTCGACAGACTCTCCCACCAAACGGCAGTAGGTCTGTAAAATGGCCGTACGGCGCCAATCCTCAGTCTCTTGGGATGAGCTAGGATACATCGAACCACACCTAGCCGATTTCTTCGGGGCGCCCACCAAGTCGGCGGGTTCGCCGACGCCCACAAACTCGCCCTCATACTCATCGGCCAGGTCATCACCCTCATGATCCACATCCAGAAGGGGCTGCTCCTGCTCGGAGGGTTCGCCATTACCAATAGCTAGGGCTCTATGGGGACAATCAATCGCATGGTGCCTATCCCCTGACAACGATAACAACGGTCGCGGGATTTATCGCCCGGACGCATGGTCTCCCTCATTGGCGCTTTCCCTCTATCATCACGCCTGGGAGGAGGTAAGGCAGGAGGGGTCTCTCCTGGGCGCTGGCCCTCCGGGCCCCGGGTAGATGGGACCCGCTGGGTGGGCCCCGGGGTGCTCTCTGATCTGGAGGGCGCTGATAGGTAGTCCTAGCTCGAGAAGATTCCCACTCTTGCTCAAATTGCTCCATTTCACGCGCAACCTGATAAGCTTGATCAAGAGTGGTCACATGCTGACGAAAGAGCTCTTGCTGATAAGCTCGACGCAAGCCCCTCCGGAAGCGAGAAAGGGTCACGGCACCCTCCTCACGGGTTCCACACCTCAGTAACAGGTCATCGAATTCATCAATATACTCTGACACTTTCCTAGAGCCTTGCGAGATGCTCTGCCATCTATCAATCAAGCGGTGACGGTACGTCGCAGGGACGTATTTCTCACGAAGTCTGGCCTTCATCTCATCCCAAGTGTCAATCGGCACCTCAAACCTCTGAGCAAAGCGCTCCCCGAGGTTGGTCCAATAGGTTAAAGCACGACCCCTTAACATGGTCTTGGCGAAGAAAACTCGCCGAGGGTCTGACATTCCCAGCCAATCAAAATAGCTATTCATTCTAGCTCCCAATCCAGGTAATCCTGAGGCTCCAAAGAACCGTCAAAGCTGGGAGCCTCAAGGCGGGCATTCGGATGTCATGGTCTCGATCCCGATACGCCCACCGCTCATCCTCATCAACTCCCGGTCATGCCTCCTACCATACCTCCCATACTAGGAGCAACAGGTACCCGGGGTTTTCATCAATTTCCTCTTCAAGATTATCCAGTTGTGGTCAATGTGACGACACACGCCATCACCAGCTAGGGCTGCCCTAGGCTGAGGGTGCCGAGGGGCAGCAGGAGAAAGGGGGCGCTGGTGCTGGGGTCTCTCGACAACTTGATCTCTCCTCGGCTCACGAATAACCCCTTCTAGGGCCGCAATGCGACCCACCATCCCTTGCACGTACGGTCCGACCCAGTGACTCTCTCATTAGACCATCAAGATCACCCATTCCCCGGATGTCCTCTCTAAGTTGCAACACCAAATCAGTCAGGTTCAGGTCTCCAGGTGGGTTGGCATGAGTGCCCTTGAGGGGGAAGACGGTTTCCCGACATAGCTTGTTGAGGGCCAGACATCGGCACTGAAGTGTGGTATCAGCGCCGCTACGTGTGGGCATGAGACGCAACTAAGATGCAACAACTAAGGATGACACAACATTTTTTTTTTTTGACTAATGGAAATTTAAAAGCAAGCGACTCAAAACCCTATAACCTACGACGACGACTACGACACGACGACCTACCACCGAGTGAGATCAGCAGTGCGAACTAATCTAATTGCAGCAATTTACGTATCGTGCACGTGTCCAGGAAAGTGAGTGCGTTTAAACAGACGCTACAATTTTCGGATTTTGGGCAACTTCGCAGTTCTAAACAAATTCTTTTCAAGCAATCAATATTTACCACCTATATTAATGACATTCCACAATGGATATAACAGACTGATGCTCAAAAGATGGTCATAACTAATCTCACAAAATTTCCGCAGCAATAAATTTAAACGGGCTAGATTTTCCTAACGCACATTCACGGCGGCAAATTTAACCAAGTACAAGACGAGCAGAAGTGAGAGCGGACTGTAAACGCTAACCGACTCGCTGTCGAGCGAGGTCCCACTGATAAACGTGTCCGCACGCACGTCGCAATCACGAAGCCGAAGTCGAACACTCGCCGTCGTGGGGTCGAGGTCCACTGTCCCGGTCCGGTTCGATCCTCAACGCAGCAAGTAAACGCTGTACGGACGCCACGTCTTGTCCGGTCGTTGGTGATACAACCGGTCTTTTGGGATGCTGGCGTGGGGGCGTACGCGGTCGACGGGCCTGAAAAATCTCGTGCGGCAGAACCGGAAAGTACACTGGCGCTGGTTGATCCTGGTGGCGTTCGGTGCACGTTCTGGTTCATCGCCTATCGCTGTCGCTTCAGTGGGCCGGTGTTGAGGAAGAAGATGGCGATTGTGAGGGGCGTCTGCGCACAGCAGGAAGCAGGAAGAGCGAAGGCGAGGGAGTGCGAAGGAGACCCCTCACTGCTCCTGTGCTTGCTCCGAAGATAGGAGAAGGGCGATGGAGAAGACGCCAGTGTAGCGTTGGAGAAGACTTGAGCGGCCACTGACGCAGGTGCGCGTGGGTGTGTGCAGTCGTAGGCGCTGGGGGCGCGGCGTCGCGGACGCGTGCCGTGGGCACGCGGGAGGACAGCAGGGCAGGGGCGAAGAGCCGGGGGGGTGCGGCAACACAGGTGGCCAGGTGGGGTCCCCCCTGGTCGCGCGAGGGGGAGGATGGCGCTGGGGGCGCGGAGGTCGCGGAGGCGCGGTGGGCTGCGCCGGGCCGCGAGGAGGGAAGGCAGAGCGCGCCGGTTCAGGGTGGCGGGGCGCGGGCGGACGCGGGGTTCCGCTGGCGCTGGGGACCGGTGGCAGCGGCGGCCGCGAGGGCGCGGACGCGAGGGCGCGGGTGCGTGGGCAGCGCGGACGGGGGAAACGGGCCGGGCCGGGCGAAACGGCCTAGCGGTGTGCGGCGACGGGCCACGCAGGTGGGGAAGCGGGGCGACCAGGAGAGGGGGTCGCGAGAGTGGGGTCTGGGAACAGGGGCGCGGGCCTCTTCGCGCCGGTGCAGCGGCTCGCGCAGGGGAGGGAGAAGACGCGGGCCTCTTCGCGCCGGTGCAGCGGCTCACGCAGGGGAGGGAGAAGACCGGACTGGCTTCTGAAGAGAAGCCGACCGGCTCTGATACCAAAGTTGATGCGGGACAGCAGCGTGGGGGAGGGAGACAGCGAACAGAGAGAGAGAGAGCTGGCGGCAGAAGGAAGAAGACAAGGGTTTGGGGATTCCACCCCTGGGGAATCCACCCCGCTGGAGGAGACAACAGTGGCGGCTGCCCAAAAGCTGTCTTCAAAATGTTCATTAACCCTAAAACAGGAGATTACACAATATTAATAGTGAGGGAACCCTAGTGGTCCTCACTAAACACCCAAAGACCAAAATAACCCCAAGCCTAAAAAATAGGTCCAAAATCGGACCCGAAAATACATAAAAAAGAAAAGAGCTCAAATGGGCCTCAAATGGGCCTTATTACATCTCTAATAGCTCAAACTCATAAAGGGACTAAACTAGTGGCCCGACGGCCAATCGCCAAGCCAAATAGAAGCTGTCGTCGCCGCCCGTCGCCTACGCCTGCGATAAACCTGCACTCTGTCGGCCCGGTCCAGAGCTCGGGTGTGTCCCCACCACTACCTCTCAGTCTCGCAGCCACGGACGAAAGGTCCAGCTAACGCTCCACGTGAAAAGGTCAAGCAACTGTGGAGACCAAATAAACATCACCACCTGCGGACCACCAGGTCGCAGGCCCATGCCTGACCCCTCTAGAGACCCTGGCCTGGGCTCGCTAGAGTGAGGCACTGGAAAAGGACTAGCTGGGGGACCAGTGTCAACTACTGGTGTCCGTACCCCCAACTACGAGCGCGCTACAAGTGACCAAGACAAACACAAGTGTCACTGTCCCACTGTCGTCTTTCCCTCAGCCGGACGTACAACTCAAACACAGGAGTGAGGGTGTCCAGGTCAGACGGACACGACCTCGACGGTACAACATAAGTACCGGGACAAAGCCCCGAGCAACAGCCTGGCTCACAAAGAACCTGGGGCACCCAACTGGAGAGGTAACCACGGTAGGCGTCGTACTACTCGCCACGCACACAAAACCACGTGCACGTCACACACAAACACGTGAAGACTCACATAACCCATGTGCACTAGTAGCCCACTACATGTGAACACCACACAAGCACGTAACGAACCAGCCAATTGCGTACCCAGTACGCTAGTCTCAGAAAACACGAGCACTGGGTGCACCACGATTATCGTTGCACCACTTGTTACCAACAGATAATTAATATATCAATATTTAAACCAAAGGCATGCTAGCGGCAAACATCGACTGTCGTCGATGGGATATAAACGGCAAGGTGTCTGGCCGTTAAGCTCCCAGCTGAAGAACTGGCGTCAAACGATGTTGACGCCAAGCTCCTCGACTACCAGTTCTCACAGAAACCCTAGGCCGACTCCACAAGTGTTCTCGGCCCTAAAATCAGTGGGAAAACACGAGGAAACACTTCCTCTAACATGCATGCATTCTAGTTAAACTGAAACAACATGTTTATTCTTCAAATTACTCAAACCACCACCGTACCCGCATGGATACCATTACCCGAAAACACAATTATCATGCAGATTCATGGTTTCCAATTACATTATTACAACCTATAGGAACTACAGGGATCATTCCCTACCTCAGTACACTCTTAAACCTCCCGAATTCTCCCAATCCACGCCGAACCCTCCACGAGCTCTCATGGTAATTGCACCACGATTCGGCGTTTCCTTGGCCAATTCGTCACCGCCTCACGTTCCACGTTCCTTCAATTATCCTTTTACAACAGTTGGAAGCATTGGGGAAGCAAGAGGCATGAAGTCAGGGCAAGGGAGAGGAAGAACAGGTGGAAAACCTACCCTCGGGTGACCTATAAACCTGCAGATTGCACAGGTTGGCGTCAACCCTTCTGTCGCCTAGAGAGCCGCCACCATAACGTCCACATCTTATGCCGTTAAGTTCACAACTCAACGTCACTTTACATGGACGTTAACTCACTAAACGACTATATCTGGCCGTCGACCTGTAACCAGATGCAACAGATCCTACTCTGATCTAGATCCAACCTGCACACGTTCCACAACCAAACCACACATTCCACAGAACCAACCCACACTGGCCTCACTATGGCCATCACAACCATTACACACATGATCCGCAAGGATCCGAAAAGCACGCGACGTTACATTACTATCATCTAAAAAGAAATTTTCGACCTCGAAATTCATAATACAACTCAAACATAAACAACTTAAACATTCACACCTTTACATGCACTATATCTAAAAAGAAATATAAAAACTTATTCAAATAGATAGGGATACCCTTTAGCCATTCCTCGGCTAACTCCCAGGTATCCTCACCACCTAACCTATTTTCCCATCTTACTTTAATCAACTCAATTCTTTATTTCTCAACTTCTTTATCTTTCGATCCGTGATCTGTACCGGATATTCGGGCATATACATATCCGGCCTCAGGTCACCACCTGATATCTGATTATTTGAGCTGGATCTTCAATACACTTTCTTAACATAGAAACATGGAATATATCATGAACATCCACAAAATCTGCTAGCAAATCCAGCCTATAAGTTGTTCCTCAATTCTATCAATTACCTGGAAAGGTCCCACATACCTCATTGGCTCAATTTCCAGTCTTGCCAACCTCATAATACCTTTACTCGGGGAAACTCTCAAGAAAACAAAATCTCCCACTTCAAACTGAAGTGGTTCCTCTGGTTATCTGCATAACCTTTTGTCTACTTGAGCTGCCTGTAATTTTTCTTTAATAAGTTTCACTATTTCTGTGGTTTGCTGAATCAATTCAGGACCCACTAACTGCCTTTCTCCCACTTCATGCAGTTCAATGGGGTTCTACATGGACTTCATATAAAGCTTCATACGGTGCCATTCCAAGACTGGTATGATAACTATTATTGTAGGCAAAATCAACCATTCCCAAATGATGCTCCCAGCTACCTCCCCAACTAAACAACAACCCCACAACATATCTTCAATCGTCTGAATAGTCCTCTCTGTCTGACCATCTTCTGGGGATGATAAGCGGAGCTATATCTCAGCTCAGTACTAATTACTTTCTGCAAACTTCTCCAAAAACCAGAAGTAAATCTTGGATCTCTATCAGACACAATAGTCTTCGGAATACCACGCAATGGAACAATCTTTTCAACATAAACCTTTGCTAATCTGTCCAGTGTCCAAGACATACTTACTGCCACTAATCTGCACCCTTTAGTCAACCTATCAACAAATACCCATTTCCATTATGTCCGGAATTCGATCTTGGTAAACCTGCTACAAAGTCCATAGCAATATCATTCCATTTCCACTGTGGAATGGGCAACGGTTGCAATAAACCTCCAGGCTTTGATGTTCTGCTTTAATCTGTTGACAGATAGCACACCTTGCAACAAACTCTGCTATTTCCTTTTTCATATGAGGCCACCAGAAATGCTTCTTCAAATCGTGGTACATTTTAGTACTACCCGGATGGATAGTGTACCTGGATTTATGAGCCTTTTAACACTCGCTGCTTTACCTCTCTTTCAGCTGGAACAAACAATCTGCCTCTGAGCTTAACCACACATTATCATCAATGGTAACTCCTTCCATTTTCACAATCTCACTAAACTTACATCTGCTCTTTGAGCTTCAACAATCTGCCAATACAAGGACGGTTCTACAGCACTAGTAGCTAGTACTGCCCGTCGCGACTACTGGGCACATACAAGGAGTTCTCTACTATCTCTTCATACAGCTTCCACTCTTTGATCATCATCAGATTATATATGCCTTCTACTCAAGACATCTTCTACAACATTGGCCTTACCCGGATGGTAAGCCAAACTGAAATCATAATCTTTCAAATATTCAATCCATCTGCACTGACGAAGATTAAATCTTTCTGCGAGAAGATATACTTCAAGCTTTATGATCTGTAAAGATCTCAAATCTCTCGCCATACAGATAATGCCTCCACATTTTTAAGGCAAACACAACCGCTGCCAACTCCAAATCATGAGTGGGGTAATTCTCTTCTGTGGCTTCAATTGCCTAGATGCATAAGCTATCACTTTGCCATGCTGCATAAGCACTGCGCCAAGTCCTCTCCTTGAAGCATCTGCATATACCACAAAACCACCACTTCCTGCCGGTAAATGTCAATATGGGTGCTGATGTAAGCCTTTTCTTTAACTCCATAAAACTTTTCTGACATTCACCAGACCACACAAATGGCACACCCTTTCTAGTCAACTTAGTCATGGGTGCCGCAATTTTAGAAAAATCTTGTATGAAGCGCCTATAATAACCTGCCAATCCCAGAAAACTTCTAATCTCAGTAATTGTCTTAGGCACTTCCCATTTCATCACTGCTTCCACTTTACTCGGGTCCACTGCTACTCCTTTAGCTGAGATAACATGACCCAAAAATTGAATTTCTTTCAACCAAAATTCACACTTACTGAATTTGGTAAACAAATGATTATCCCTTAACAATTGCATAGTAAACCTCAAATGAGCTGCATGCTCCTCTTCAGATGCTGAATAAATTAGAATATCATCAATAAAGACCACAATGAATTGGTCTAAATACGGATGAAAAATTCTATTCATCAGATCATAAAACCTGCAGGAGCATTAGTCAACCCAATGGCATAACCACAAATTCATAGTGACCATATCTGGTTCTGAAAGCGTTTTATCTATATCCTCCTCTTTAATTCTCAACTGATGATACCCAGACCTCAAATCAATTTTAGAAAATACCTTTGCTGATTGCAACTGATCAAACAGATCATCTATTCTTGGTAACGGGTACTTATTCTTAATGGTCACATCATTCAACTTTCTATAATCAATACACATCCAAAAACTTCCATCTTTCTTTTTCACAAACAATACCGGCGTCCCCACGGGGAATGACTCGGTCTAATGAATCCTTTCTACAATAGCTCTTCTAATAGCTTTTTCAATTCTTTAAGTTCTGCTGGTGCCATCCGATATGGAGCTTTAGAAATCGGCATGGTACGTGGCAGCAACTCAATGGTGAAGTCCACCTCTCTATGTGGAACTAAACCAGGCAAATCTTCAGGAAAAACATCGCAAATTCTCTAACCACGGGAACTGCTTTACTGACTGACTAGCTTCTACCAAACTTACCGAGGCTAAATAAGCCACACATCCAGCATTTATCAACTTTCTAGCTTTAATTGCAGAATTTAAACTTAGAGGTATAAAAAGGCATACCTGATATTCAAATACTGCACCATTAGGATGACAAAACCTGATCCTTTTCTTCTGCAATCTAGCATTGCTCCATAGTCTCAAGCCAATCCATACCCAGAATAATATCATAATCTGTCAACTACAAAGCATACAACCGACCCGGCATCTGGTTTCCTTCAATCATAATAGGAGCTTCATCTATATAGCTCGAAGTGAGCAGGAACTCACCCGAGGGAACCTCCACTACTAACTCATAAGATTTTTCCTCTAAAGGATGAGTCATGCAATCCAGAAACTCTTCGGAAATAAAAGAATGAGAGACACCGAATCAAATAAAACTCTTGCTGAATAATCATAAAGAGGTAAAATACCTTCAATATATTCGATGCCTCCGCCTGGGCTCGGGTGATAGCCATACCCGGCCTCTTCCTCGCTGCTGCGGTATTCCTCTGCCACGACCTGCCTGTGGCTGCTGAAACTGCTGAGTTGCTGCTGTTGCACCTCTTCCATACCCATACTCTCTTGGATAGGGGCAATTGGATCAAATGCCCCGGCTGATTACAATTATAACATCTATATCCTGGTGGAGTAATGGGCTGCCTGGCAGTGCTCTGCTGCGATTCCTCCACCTCTGGTTACCACGACCTTGCTGAAATTGCTGCGACTCCCCATCCTCTTCTTTTCCTTTAAATGCTTGCTTCAATTTCTGGCCCCATTTACCAAAGCCTGATGAAGAAGGTCCTGTTGGTGCTTTAACCTTACTCGCACCCACTGACTGCTGTGGTAGCAAAAACTACCTGAATCTGACTCGCCCACCTGACGAGTCCGAATAGACCTCTCCAACGTAGCTGCCCTCTGAGCTGCTTCTTCTACTGTTTTACACATAAGAGGTACTATTGCATCCTACAACTCCACTCTCAAACCTCTAATGAAATACTCAACCATCATATTATTATCTGATATACATAAGGCGCATATCGGCTAAGCGCCATAAATCTCATCTGGTACTCTAAAACTGAAGAGTTACCTTGCTGGAGTGTCCGAAATACTCTCTCTTCTTGCTGTACTTGAATAGAAAAAAAGGTATCGTTAATACATCAAGAATTCCGACCAAGTGATAGCCTCTTCTGTCCTGCCTGCAAAGTGTGTATGCATCTTCAATCGCCACCATTCTAAAGCAAAACCCCTCAACTGATAAGTAGCTAATACCACTTTATCTATTGCGGACACCTCATGGTCACAAAGACTCTCTCAATCTCAGGACCCAATGTTCCGCTGTATCTGGATTCGGCCCTCCTGAATAAGTAGGCGACTGCAATCTCAGAAACTTCTCCACTTGCATCACTGGTCCTCTGCTAATAACACTGGTGGTGGTGGTGGCACAGGTGCTACAAAAGGCACCTCCATTCCTGGCGGGACTGAAGCAACAGGTACAGTCTCTCTATCCCCAGATGGCACTGCAACCGGTGGTACCGGCGCCTGCTGATCCATTCTTGCCCGAATATCAGTAAGACTCTCCCAAATACTCTCTATCATACGCTGAGTACTTTCCTCTGGATCATTTCCTCCACCACCCCAATCTCTTCTATCAGCCATTTCAAATTTCTACATAAACAAAACACAAACAAAAATCAAAACAACAAATTATCAAAAACCAGGGCCCCTACCAACAGTGTAAAAAGACCGAAATAAGGCTATGTATCTTTCTAGTTCCCTTATATTAACACAGACCTTGCTCTGATACGAACTATGGCGGAACACCTCGGCCAAGCCCATTAAACTGATAACGTACTTGATCCGAATCCGCCTCCCGCGAATGGGCCGAAGCCTCGCAAGGGATACCACACCACAGTCTGTGTAAACACAAAGGAACACACCATTTCATATATATTTCACAAGTTTACATAGCCATATTTCCACAAAACTGAAAGAAAGTACAAGAGCCTGGGGCATACCCCGAGGTACAACTGAAGGAAGTAAACAAACTAGCTACACTACACTGCCACACTACACTGCTGGAGGTACTGACCCTGCACCACTACGACGCGGCTCTGAACTGGACGACGGTCGAGAGACGTCCTCCTCACCTTCACCTGTGGGGGTAGGGGTGAGCCTCGCTAGTCACTGGCTCAGTAGGGAACTCCCCCAACACCGAGCAAAACCAAAGCACAGGTACGAAAGCAGTAAACAGTACCAACAATTTATAGAACAGCTAAGTAGAATATAAAAGCTGTAAAAGTATCACCGTCTGCCGACTATGGAAAACAACTGTAATAATTAAACGGCAAACCAATACAAGTGTACAAGCTAAAGTAGAGACCGCATACACGAGCCACGTGAACTGTTTCGCGACACCAGAGACTGACTCGGACAAGCTAACACAGGTCTACCTCTCAGTCTCTCAGCCACGACGAAAGGTCCAGCGCCGCTCCACGTGAAAAGGTCAAGCAACTATGGAGACCAACTAAACACCACCACCTGCGGACCACCGGTCGCAGGCCCATGCCTGACACCTCTAGAGACCCTGGCCTGGCTCGCTAGAGTGAGGCACTGGAAAAGGACTAGCTGGGGACCAGTGTCGACAACTGGTGTCCGTACCCCAACTACGAGCGCGCTACAAGTGACTAAAGACAAACACAAGTGTCACTGTCTCACTGTCGTCTTTCCCTCAGCCGGACGTACAACTCAAACATAGGAGTGAGGTGTCCAGGTCAGACGACACATACATCGACGGTACAACACAAGTACCGGGACAAAGCCCGAGCTAATAGCCTGGCTCACAAAGAACCTGGGGCACCCAACTGAGAGGTAACCACGGTAGGCGTCGGTACTACGTCACGCACACAAAACACGTGCACGTCACACACAAACCACGTGAAGACTCACGTAACCCACGTGCACTAGTAGCCCACTACACGTGAACACCACACAAGCACGTAAAGAACCAGCCAATTGCGTACCCAGTACGCTAGTCTCAGAAAACACGAGCACTGGTGCACCACGATTATCGTTGCACCACTTGTTACCAACAGATAATTAATATATCAATATTTAAACCAAAGGCATGCTGGCGGCAACATCAACTGCCGTCGATGGGATATAACGGCAAGGTGTCTGGCTGTTAAGCTCCCAGCTGAAGAACCTGACGTCAAACGATGTTGACGCCAAGCTCCTCGACTACTAGTTCTCACAGAAACCTAGGCCGACTCCACAAGTGTTCTCGGCCCTAAAATCAGCGGGAAAACACGAGGAAACACTTCCTCTAACATGCATGCTCTAGTTAAACTGAAACAACATGTTTTATTCTTCAAATTACTCAAACCACCCACGTACCCCGCATGGTACCATTACCCGAAAACACAATTATCATGCAGATTCATGGTTTCCAATTACATTATTACAACCTATAGGAACTACAGGGATCATTCCCTACCTCAGTACACGCTTAAACCTCCCGAATTCTCCCAATCCACGCCGAACCCTCCACGAGCTCCCATGGTAATGCACCACGATTTGGCGTTTCCTTGGCCAATCGTCACCGCCTCACGTTCCACATTCCTTCAATTATCCTTTTACAACAGTTGGAAGCATTGGGGAAGCAAGAGGCATGAAGTCAGGGCAAGGGAGAGGAAGAACCAGGTGGAAAACTGCCCTCGGGTGACCCTATAACCTGCAGATTGCACAGGTTGGCGTCAACCCTTCTGTCGCCTAGAGAACCGCCACCCATAAATGTCCACATCTTATGCCGTTAAGTTCACAACTCAACGTCACTTTACATGGACGTTAACTCACTAAACGACCATATCTGGCCATCGACCTGTAACCAGATGCAACAGATCCTACTCTGATCCAGATCCAAACTGCACACGTTCACAACCAAACCACACATTCCACAGAACCAACCCACACTGGCCTCACTATGGCCATCACAACCATTACACACATGATCCGCAAGGATCCGAAAAGCACGTGACGTTACAGTCACCCTCGGCTCCCCTAGTGCCACAAGCTCCACCTTCGCCACCGACCTTCAGCCCCGACTACTAGAACAGTTTTTACATCGGCTGGAAGATGGCTTTAGCCAAAGCCTCTCGGCTGTACAGCCACAAGGGCCTCACCAACATCCACCCTGACATTGGCCCTAGGGCAGAACCCATATGCTCCTCCTCCCCTCCCTCCCCTGCCTGTTCCTCCTCCTCCCCTCCCTCCTCCATCGAGTGGTCGGCTTAGGGAGTTATTGTAACGGGGCTTGTTTATGCAATATATTTCATTTTATGCAGTCTTCTGTGGCCGATATAAAATCCATTGTATGTGCTCTCTATCATGCAAACTCAACATGTTAGTGTTGGCCCTTTCGGTACGGCAACAAGCTAACCTAGAGGGTGGTGAATAGGTTTTCTGAAATCTGAATAGAAACTTAAACACAGAAAATTATCACTTGAAGGTTTGGTTAGTTGAGTGTGATAGAGAGTAGCAGTGCGGAAGTAAATAAACAATCACACAAAGAACACAAGAAATTTATCCTGGTTCGGCCCTTCCCGCATGGAAGTCCTATGTCCAGTCTCCAAGCAATCTCTTGGGATTTTACTAACCAAGGGTACAGTCCCCCTCAAGGACAATACAACACCAGCACCCCAGCTGGTCTTCTTCTCTTTCCCGGGCAAGAAGGCAGCACACTTCTCTTACAGGTCAAGAAGTCAACCTCCTGGTACAAACCCCAGTGCAGTTCTACTAGACTTAAACCCCTAGCTAGGTTCTACACTATATATAGTTCTACAGCTAGACAAAAATCTTTCTTAGAAAAGAAAGAACAAAAACTGAGAGTTTTATAAGAATGGTCTTTAACCCAGGAACTCTCAGCAAAGGACTCTCCCCAGAAATTACAATGACCACAAAGAGAGAGTGAGGAGAGGAGAAGGAGCTTGAAGGCTTCAGATGCTGAGCACTTCTTCTTGGGCTCGGGCTCTTTCTCTTTTCCTTTGAGTGCATCTGGAGTTCAGGTTCATCACTGGATGTACACTCTTTTAATGTTCTTCGGGAAAGCTCTCTTGTTGTTCTTCAGCCTTGCTTCATTTTTATATGAGTAGCTTTGAATAGATCCATTGAAGATATTCGTTGGAACTCTTCTAGTCGTTACTGATTTTTATTTCTTCTTCTAACTGTCAACTACTTGGTGGTCTTCGAGGTCTGCAAGCATAGAAGAAGGTGTTTAGATCAAGGAGTGTTTCTGTCAAAAAGGCTCGCACTTCTGTGTTTTATACTGTCACCCAGAAGTGGTAGGTAAGCCCTTTTGTCGACAGGAGAGAAGAAATCTAGAGAGATAAGTAAAAAGATCTTTTGTCAGAAGATTACGTAAATGAAATATATTTGACTTTCATTAGATGCCAAAACCATTTTGAAATATCAGTGTGAAGGAAATCGATGTAAGTTTGAAATCTTGTTTGAACAGAATCCATGTAACGACCCGACCTCTCGGACCCTCGCCAGGGGCCCCGAAGGTCACGCCGCCCCCACGGATCTGAAGACCCGGAAGGGTTATAAGGAAATAGTCTAGTGAGATATGTATTGAATTCAAATAACTATAACAATTGTACAATATACAAAAGTCTATACAACATGTCCCAAGCAAAAGCACAGGTACAAGAAGAAAGGTTCAGTCCTTAAGGGGCATACCCCGAGGACTTGCAAAGCAACTCTCCTACTCACTCAGGTACAAGAGCTCACAAACACTCAGCTTCACTGCTGCTAACAACACACGGTGCCACGACCGCCTCCGAAACCCGTCCGACACCGAGCTCCCGCGACGAGAGCCCCTAGCTGAAGGAAGTAGGGGGGTAAGCCTCGCGAACAAGGCCCAGTAGGTATTACCAGTCCCTCACCGGCCAGAGCAGCAAGAACTCCGAAAATAGGAAACTACACTAGAAAGTTGTAAAGCGAGAAACACTACAGCATGGTACTACTAAGCAGCGAAACAGAATAGTGCAACGTCACGACCACCAACCAAGATAGTGACACACACACGACTCCCGCAGAAACCAACGGAGTCGGGCACAAAGCGAAAACAGCCCTCGGCACACCCGCCGAGACCACTCAACAACCAGGTGAGAACGACGCCTCACCACAAGCACGGCCACCTTAGACCTCCACAAGGTTGAGGGCCCACAAGCTAAACCACCCCGAACCCTGGACACACCGCGAGGTCGGGAAACCACATACGCTGGTGCCACCACGACTGACACCCAAGGACGGGACCGCGGAACCAAAAGAACACCGAAGTAGAAACCACCAGAAGCACGGGTCCACACAAGGCCGGACCAACGACGCCCATGGAAACTAGGCACAGCCAGGCTATAACCGCCGTGCAAACTAGGGCAACGAATAACACTTAGAAACGTCGTGAGGAAGCGTTGTCACAACAACATCAACCAAGCCACTGCCGCTAGCAGCCAAGAGGGGGACCCGTAGTCCACACACTTGCTCGCTAGCCTAGCTCCTGCCTCTGCCCCCGTGGAAGGTGAGACAGATCCGCCACAGAAGCACACCAACGCATGCAACACCGCAGCCTGGCCAAGCTGCGGCCCGACGCCTGACCTCCCTACTCGATCCGGAACTGACATAGAGCGAGGCAGTGAGACAAGGGACTGACTAGCCTGCACAGTAGAACTTCGGCTGTCCTCGGTTGTCCCAGCCTAGTCAAGAGAGCTCTACAAACAACTCAACGCCGCTGTCCAAACCACCGTTTTCCCCTCAGCTCTAGAGTCCTCCTCAAGTCGGCTACCAACTCGAGCACACTCGTAGCTTGGAGCACTCCTCAACAGGCTCCCGAGGACGGGGGTCCCAGGTAACGGTAACAACCTCTCAGATCGAAGACAAGCCCTCAAGTGCCAAGCACCGGGCGAACAGGTGGGGCAGCACAACAAAACACACCGAACTGTTGGCTTGTAACACATGACAAGGCCCAACAAGTGAGAAGCATGCACGGACCCTCAAGAGGGCCGTCGGCCAACCAAGGCGCGCACGAACGGCTAGAACCTCGGAACACCAACAGACAGTACGGAAAACCCATCGCTCTGTTAATAATCGATTGACCGCCAGTCAATCGATTATTAGATAGACGTGACCCCTTGGCACCACTGCCAGGACACAGCCACGAAGGTGCACCTTTGGTCGCTGAACGTTGGGAGGTAACCTACCGCGTTCCCTACCAGAAGGTGCTAAGGGCAAAGCCTGCCCTAGGGCACACAATGACACACAAACTAGGCCACGGAACACCGAGACACACACAGGCACTATCGCAGCCCTCAAGGCCGTCGCGATGCTATCGCAAAGGGGTGGGGCAACGCCACAGAAAACACTGTTGCGCCGGGGCAGCACGTCGCGACAGGAACCTGTCGCGACAAGCAAACGCGCCGCGACAGCCCTGTTGCGCCAGGGCAGCACGCGCGACAGAAACCCTGTTGCAACAGGCAAAGTGTCGCGACAATGAGCCTTATCGCGACGGCCAAACGAGCCGCAATAAGGTCGTGCCTAACTGGGCTGACGCCTCCTCTGGTGTCGCGACGCACCGAGCGGCCGCGACATCAGTAGAGAGGCAGACCGCCGGGATCCTAAATCTCGGGGCCGCCCACGAGCTACAAACATACACACATGGGGGAGGGAGCATGGGGAAAGCTAAAAAGCTATTCTACAAACCACGAGGGCTCCAATCCACCGAATTAGAGAGGGCACAAGAAATCCCTACCGGTTACGAGGAACCGAACCCACGAAGGGCCTTCACGATGCACAACCACCTCTCCTCACTCCACGATGCCGCTCCGCCGCTCCGCACGAGCTCGCCGGCCGCTCCACGCTCGGATCGCTAGAGGGGAGCCTCCCCATCGTCGGAGAAGAGGGGAAAGGGAAGAAGAGGAGAGAGAGGGGAAAGGTGTAGCCGGCCAGCACCTTAAGCCCTTGGCACCAAGAACGCGACGGACCGCCCCGTCGTGTTAACAACCTTAATGCGACGGGTTACAGAACGTGACAAGAACGCGCCCCCCAAGGGCGCCGCGACAACGCGATAGGCCGTACTGACACGCCTGCCACCCTGACAGGCGTCAGACGACCGAAGCGACAGAAAGCAGTCGCGACCGTTGACTGGTCGCGACACCAAACGCGACGGAGACAACCGGGGCGCGACAACGACGCGACGCACACGCTCACGCGACATGGATGACTGTCCACGGAGGCACCCCCGACGCGACACTAACGCGTCGCCCAGCCTGGACGCGTCAGTGGCCAGTCATCCCAGACACCGAATGAAAAGTCGAGAAGTCGGGTCTTACAATCCATGTCCTAATGAAACCCTGTTTCAACAAAGTCGATGTTTAAGTTGAAATCTATGTTTTCAATAGAATCGATGTTTAGATGAAATCAATATTTTCAACGAAATCGATGTTTACATGAAATCGATGTTTTCAACAGAATCGATGTTTAAATGAGATCGATGAAATCGATGTTTAAATGAAATCGATGTTTAAGTTGAAATCGATGTTCATGAAATCGATGTTTAAGCAGAATCGATGTTTAAGTGAAATTGATGTTTACATGAAATCGATGTTTGAACAGAATCGTTGTTTAAATGAGATCGATGAAATCGATGTTTAAATGAAATCGATGTTCATGAAATTGATGTTTTAATGAAATCGATGTTTAAGTAGAATCGATGTTTAAGTGAAATCGATATTTAAGTGAAATCCATGTTTTCAAGGGAATCGATTTTCAAGAGAATCCATGTTTTCAACAGAATTGATGTGGCACTTTGTGAACTGAAATCGATGTATATGAGTAGACATCGATATTGCTTTTTAGTTTAAATCACACAGCGATAGTGCCATAAGTTTATATTTATAGGAAAACATACTATTAAATATTATAATAATAATTAATTAATTATAAGTTTTTTTATCACCAAAATATAAGGGTAAAATATAGGAGTGTTCAACAATCTCCCCCTTTTGGTGATAACAATACTTATGAGAATTTTGACAAAAATACTTAAAGCATAAAAAATATAGAAAATTTACAGATAATGCATACTATGCATACACTCCCCTTTTTGTCACTAACCAAAAAGGAAGGATCTACCATGCATTCTCTCCCCTTTTTGTGAAAACTTCTTACCAGTGAGGGGTTCAAGAATAATTGACATTAATGAATAACTCCCCTTAGTCTGTGTTCCCCCTGAATGAGAGGCTCCACCTGAATGAGACTTGCAAATAGTTGTTAGTATACTAAAATTTAAAAATAAATTAGTGACTACTCCCTCTTCAGATATGAGTTGGATGAAGAGCTGGCAGTCACCAGTGCCTTGAGCATCCTTGTTCTGATGCTCCAAGGCTATCCTGCAAACAACTATCAGAAGTAGGCACCCAATCTTTTTGGATCCTGATGGTTAGATGCATAAAAATACCTTTCGGAATCCATACTAGGTGCCTATTGTACAGGTGTTTGCTGTGTGTCCTAATTTATTACAATGAGAACAACAATGAATATAATTTGTTTTGCAGTTCCTATTGTCTTTGTAATGTCTGTTTAGAACACAATTTTTGGAAACCTTTCCTTTTGATAGAGCTTGTTCATTACGGGGGCCTTTTTCTGAGGCATCTTGGTTTTTTTACAAAATTTGGTAATGGATATTTTTAGGAATTATGACTGTTTTCCTTTTTCAGGAGGTTGTATCCAAGACCTTGTTATTATTTCCAGATTTTGATCTTTTTAAGCATAGGGTAGAGATGTTTTCCCTGGTTAATTTTCTAACATATTCTTTTAAATAAAGATTTTCTCAGTTAGAGTTTTCAGTTTTTCTTCTACTCTAACTTCTCATTGTTCTTACTTTTCAGATCATCATTTAAAGATAATTAATCTTACTTTCTTTTAATTATTTTTCTAATGTTCCATTTGGATTAAGATCTGAATGGTGTTTTCTAAGCAAGTAGTGTTATTTTTCAGAATTTTTATTCTTTTACAACACCTTTATGTTTTTCATAAAGTTCATTAAAGACTTCTTCTAGTCTTCAGACTCTGACCCTGAATCAGTGCATGAATCAAAAAATGGGTCAGAATGTACCTCATCTAGTCCTACCATGATGGCTAGACTTCCTGCTCTTTTTCGGGATCTGAGCTTGATGATTCTGAAGTTGTGGCTTCCTCATTGTCCCAAGCAACCGCCATGGTTTCTTTTGAATTTTTGTGCTGCTTCTTGGATTTTTCTGGCTGACCAGTCTTCTTGAGTCTTGGACAATCTGGTCTCAGATGTCCAGGTTTTCTGCATTCATAGCAAACTAGTTCTTTTTCATTTTTCTCTTTCTTTGAATCCTCTTGATCCATTTTTCTTCTTCTTGAGAATCTTCTGAAGTTTGGATAGAACATCATCTACATCAGTGTCTCAGAACCTACATTTATTGAACTAGAAGAAGAAGAAGTGGAAGGAGCAGCTGCAACTTTAAGAGTATTAGTGAGTTTTTTCTTGGAAGAGCTTCAGATAGTCGCTCCATATTGATTTCATGTGCCATGAGAGAGCCAATTATTTATCAATGGAAAACTTTGTTAAATCATGGGCTTCATCAATAGTTGTGACCTTAGGGGTCCATGAAAGAGTTAAAGATCTAAGTATCTTTCTGACAGTCTCTTCATCAGAAAGATTTTTGCCAAGAGAAATTTACACAACTACTATGCTCGAAAATCTATTATAC
>JACBKR010004413.1:0-23878 GCA_014218235.1 Colocasia esculenta | reverse complement strand
CATAAAGAATAGACACGATAATAGACGATATCATCTGTATGCATGCAGAGATACGTTCAGTCTTCATTAAATGCACAGCGACAAAAGAATATGTGCGAAGACTTTGACTATTCACCCCGTTGAAATGATAAGTCATATATCAAGTTGATTGATATGAAATCGATGCATTTATGACTTATGAAATCGTTATGCAACCAAACAGCAAATTGTTGTGAGATATGAAAGAATCGTTGTGAATATTAAGGAAATCATTATGATTACTTAGGAAGTCGATGCGCAAAGCAAATCATTATAATATCTGAAGCAATCATTACGATAGGAAAATCGTGATGACGTCTGAAGAAATCGTTGCGATAAGCAAATCGTTACGACGTCTAAAGAAATCGTTGCGATAAGCAAATCGTTACGACGTCTGAAGAAATCATTGTGATAAGTAAATCGTTATGATAACTAAAGGAATCGTTACGATAGCAAATCGTTGTGATAACTAAAGGAATCGTTGTGATAGCAAATCGTTGCGACGTTTGAAGAAATCTTTGCGATAATCAAATCGTTACGATAAGTAAAGGAATCGTTACGATAGCAAATCGTTGCGATAATTAAAGGAATCATTACGATAGCAAATCATTGTGAGAACGATTTCTTTTGAATTCAAACAATGTTTCGTTCTATGAAGAAATCGTTAAGGCACTTATTAAACCGTTATAAGGAAATCGTTACAGTTCTACTGTAGTCGTCATAATTTATAAAAGAAACGATGTGTACATAGAGAAATATCATACTTGATCTAATGTTGCTCCAGTAACAATAATACATACCAATTTGGCTTGATTTTCCTTGTTATATTCCTGTGCTCAAGACTTATAAAAAATAGGTTAGTGACCTTAATTAAGGGTTTGATAATTATCAACATAACATGGTTTTGTTAATCGCCAAAATAGAAATGTGATTAAATTAAATTACATGGGGATAGATTGTTCATCATTTTTCTCCACTCTCCCTTCCCTCTCGTGTTCCCCTTGCGGATTCTTGGCGAATCTCGGTGTTTGAGGCGCTCGTGTTGAGGTGGTGTCGTCCCGCTCGTGCAAGGGACGCGTTCGTGCCGTTTGGAGCGAGGAGGAGGCGTCCTTTCCTACGAGAAGGCCCCAATGGGTTCGTTCTTCGCGTGGAGGTAGGGACCCTTGATCCTCTCACCCTAAGCATGCTCTCTTCCCCCCTCTACATCGTGTTTCCTCTGTGGTTTGGGGCTTGGGAGTGTGAGAACTCCATGCTCGAGGTTATGTGAGGTTTTCCTTGAGTGTAGATTCATATAAATCCATGTCTGTGGAGCTTTAAGGGTGGTTTGGGCACTTTACTGGCTTTCTTGCATGTTGACCATGCTCCCCTCCCCCAGTGGTTTGCCCATTTCGTGTTTTGGGACGATTTCCAGAAGAAGGGTTCCGGAGCTCCGCCCTACTGAGAACGCGACCCCTTTAGAGGCTGCGATCTTCTCGGGGTGGCCTGGCCGACCGTGACAGGATCGCGGTACTCTTAGGTGTCACGACCTGGTCGCGATGGCTCGGGCCGTTGCGATGGGATCGCGACAAGGTAGGGCGTCGCGACCATGTTGCGATGGCCCAATGCGTCGTGACCTCAGCCGTGAGAGAGAATTCTGATTCTTGCCATTTCCGCTTCTTTTTACTATAACCATGGCACCTGTGCTAGTTCTCTAGTGCGGTCTACACTAGTCTTTCGCCCGGTGCTCGGCACTTGAGAACTTGTCCCGTGTGAGAGGTTGTTACCGTTAACTCGGACCCCCATCCTCGAGAGCATGTTGAGGGAGTACTTCGGGCTACGAGTGGGCTTGAGTTGGCAGCCACCAGGCGGACTGTGGAGCTTAGGGGAAAATGGTGGTTAGGACAGTGGTGTTGAGTCGCATGCAGAGCTATCGTGGTTGGACTGGGACGCCGAGGTCAGTTTTCGGAGTTCTTCCCAGCGCAGTCTAGCTACTCCTTTTCTCACTGCCTCGCTCATTGCGGCCCCGGAACCGCTTAGAGTGGCCAGGCATGGGACTGTAGTCCGGCCAGACTATGGCGGTTACTGTTGTGTTACTTTGTGTCCTACCTCGCTCTGACGAGATGTGAGGGTTAGGACCCAGGTCGAGGATAAGACGTCGGTGGACGCACCTGACCTTGACTAGTGGTAGTGTTTCCGTAGCTAGTGTTCCTTGTCCAGGTGAAGTTCCCTCCGTCTATGTTTACTAGCCGTGTGGTGGTCACGATGAGCAGTCGTACGGAGTTTCCGACCGTGTGTACCTTCCGTACCGTGCTAGTTGTAGTTTCGCTTCCGCACATCCGTTGGTAGGTAGAAGATATTAAACTGCTGTCAATTATTTTATATATATTCTTCTGCTTGTCTAGAACCAGTGGGAGATTGGTAGTCCAATCACTCAAATTCCGCACATTCATATTACCTTTGCATGGGGATCACTTTCAACTATACAACATAATACTAAACACATGTGCATCCAATCACTCAAATTCCACGAATCTGAAAGCATATACTTACATTTTGGCACTAATGGTAACATCACTTTTAGCAATTACAATTTATACATAAACACATACACACACACATTGGTACACATCAATAACAATTTATCAATTAACACTATTGTCATTTACACATATACTATTTCCTCATTACACACAACCATAGGATGAACCTTGGCTTTCACATACACTCACTTTGTTCCATCACACAACACTTACACACATTTCCCATTAATTCCTTTTTCACATTTACACACTTCTTATCATTTCACTTTTGCACATAACGTGTGCCACATTTACACATATCTTGCACGTACCTTGTGCTATGAACACATATCACTTTTCACATCACACTTATACTCATTTTCACTTAAAGCCAAGACACAGCCCAAACCACCACATAGACGATCACATGACACATACACATTCACATTCACTACTTAATCACCGGCACAGTGATAAGTCTTAGTTCCTGCAAAAATCGGGGAAAGCCCTTCCCACCATTACCAGTGGAACTTGTCCACCTCCAGGATTTTACAAGACCCTTTGCCAGGGTATACACTTTATCAAGACCCTTCTCTAGGGTATCACATGTCACATTGAGCTTTCCCGTAAGGGCATTACTATGGTACAACTCCGAGCATCTAGGGTGGCAGTGTCTTATGGGCATGTTTGTTTATCTTATCACATTAACCATTTTACACACCTACACCACTTGTTCTCTCACGTCCCATGTACACACTAACACATAATTTCTACACACATAAGTCCTCATTTACTGATTTTAACCTCACTGTTGCAACTGGAAAATAACCATAGTACAGATATAATCATACTGAAATTTACTGAATCACATCAAGTCACAATTAACATGCTCACATAGTCATTTTTCACATTAAAAATTCATAACAATACTTACTGTCATCAAAATAACAGGAGATTTTAACCACAGACAATTTTAAGGTTTATATTTGCACATACAATTTGTCAGATTTTTCTGAATTATATTACATTTACAGAAATTTAAAACATTCAGTTTCATGCTATTCATAATTCACTTTATCATGGAACATAACACGAACATCAGATTTAACCATTCACAACCCTGATTCTAACATAGTCATCATCACAAAAATTTTCCCTGGATTTATTGCACAGCACATAATTTAATGTAAATTTACAATTTCTATGCATGTCTTTCATTTCTAAAACAGAAATTCCAGTAAATCCCACCGTCATGGAAAATTTCTCAAAATTCCAGGGCATGGACTGATACATATGCACATGGTATAGAAAAATCTAGGGCATTTAATTCCTCAGGAATTAGGTAGACAGTAGATGAACATGCATAATCCATCTTTTCCCAGCATATATTTCAATAATCTAAAAATTCATGCCATCCACAGAAAAATGCAGAAATTTCCACACACATCACACTATCTATTTTACATAGCATATAAAATTTACACTATATCCTCATTGTGAAAACATATCAAAATAATCATCTACCAGGAAGAACAGCTCAATGTTCTGTCCTGAAGAACTTGGTGGCAGCCTCTAGTCGTTCAAGGTTTGGACGGCACGATCGCTGGACGCCGATGGGAGATCTTGGCATCAAGGGTATTGATGCCAAGTTCCTATCTCTGCAATAGCACAGACCAAACTCCAATACCATGTGAAAAGGAGGGTCCAGGACACGATTTAAAATCCACAAAAATTGCTGGGACCTAGGACACATGTATGGGATTGAGATCTATGGGTTACTTGCCTCTCAATTAAATCTACAAGATCGGAATAAGCTGATGAAGCCCTCCTTGGGCAGCGCCAAGAAGCCTCTAGAAATCCGTTGCTCCGGGTTCTAGGGGGTTGCAGGCTGCAGTCCAACGCCAGGGAAGCCTTCTCCTACGTATGGCCTTCCTCCTTGTCATAGAAGATCACCAGAAAACGCCTCCAGTCGCCGGATCCAAGCCCTCCAAGGTCAGTCCTTCCTCTCTCTCTCAGTTAGGGTTTCCTTTCTAGTAAAGAGCCAAGAGAGCTCTCTAGGTTGCAAAAGGGATGTGTTTTACAGATTAGGGGACAAGAGGGGCTCGTGCAGGGGCTGAAGGGACAGGTAAGAGCTGTTAGGAAGACATCTCCCCAATCAGAAGCCTGGCCCAATGAGTGCTCTCTGCGCTCTGTTGCGCACAGAAAATTAGGGATATTAACGTCCACATCCATGGATGGCTACATTAGGGTTGGCGTCAGTCGATATGGACGATGACATATCATGGGCGTCCATCCATGTTGACGCCAAGACACTCTTCTGTCAGAACTTAAAATCATGCAGAACCATGCTTAATCCACACATATATGCACATGAAACCAATGTAGTATAGTGTATACACCACTACACCATGTAAACATCCAATATTTACTAATAATCCTACACATACATACATAGGTACATCAAGATAATAACACGTACATGAATATCTTCATACGCATACAATGTATATATATATATATATATATATTATATACACAACATGACTCAACACACAAAGAACTGTGTTTACACTACGTATATACATACAATGTATAAGGTATAATATGTATATTACTGCACAGTGTAATGAACAACGTTTACAACTAAATATACTCATGCATACCTAAGTATACCAAGGTGTTACATATGTAAATTAGGTGCACAATTATCACATGCATAAGATAACATACATGCGCACATACACATATGCACTTCATATATTCATACACAATATCTATGAAAGAGGTAATATAAGGTACACTTCAATATTTAGATGGTTCTTGCATAATATTTGAATAGATACCTTATACACAAAATTGGCCAATTACTTATATCACATATAATAATATACATCCTCGCATATACCCATGCAAAATTTTATTTATAATGTGCACCATTTTCATGCACACCATTTATGCAAGAACAAGCAAACATCATATACATAAAATAGAGCGGGAAAAAAAAATTCGGGGCCTTACAAAAATTGTTGCAATAAGCAAATCGTTACGATAACTAAAGGAATCATTAGGATAGCAAATCATTACGATAACTAAAGGAATCGTTACGGTAGCAAACCGTTGTGAGAATGATTTCTTTTGAATTCAAATGATGTTTCATTCTATGAAGAAATCGATAAGGTACCTATGAAACCGTTATGTGGAAATCGTTATAGTTCTACTGTAGTCGTCATAATTTATAAAAGAAACCGATGTGTACTTAGAGAAATATCATACTTGATCTTAATGTTGCTTCAGTAAGAATAATACTTACCAATTTCGCTGATTTTCCTTGTTATATTCCTGTGCTTAAGACTTATAGAAAATAGGTTAGTGACCTTAATTAAGGGTTTGATAATTATCAACATAACATGATTTTGTTAATCACCAAAATAGAAATGTGATTAAATTAAATTACATGGCGATAGACTGTTCATTAATATCCCCCTTTTTGGTGATGATAAAACTTCAATAAACTTCAGTAAATAGCACAAATAAATTACATTTAAATTCTGAAATTGTTTGCAATAGCTCACCATATGTATTTTAGAGGTGCAATAGTTCTCCCCCTTTTTGTCATTAAGCAAAAAATAGGACTGAGACAAAGAAGAGGAACAAGAAAATGTAAAGAGCACACAAAGAGTGTATTGTATTAATTTTGAGAAGGTACATGTACATAATGAGCAGGGGACAAGAGAGAGGCATAATGAGAATTATTTCCCAGGCCTGCTCTTCCTGCTTCTCAAAAAATGGCTTGGAAACCCCAAGGGATACGGAATAGGTTGGTCCCATAGAGGGAGCCATCCTACGGAGATGAAGGCCAACTGCTTCTCAAGGAAATCAACATAGGAATCACGATCCAAATCCATTTTAAACAAGCTGACTTTAGCAAAACTGGCACAAGCAAAAAACTGATCTAGAGTGACAGGGTAGAATATCTGCTTGTGCATCATATCCTGGCGCATGGCTACATAAACCTTGTACCTTTCAACCCAAGTGAGATAGGGATCATTGGTATATGGAGTTCATATCCAGGAAAGTAGCTTCTGAGATGTGAGGTTCACCAACCCTGACACGAGATTCATTAGATCAGAAAGTTGCTGTGCGGAGAGAGGATAGAATCTAATCCAATCTTTAGGGTTCAATCTTTCACATTCAAACAGGGCAGGAGCAAGAACTTCAGCACTGACATGGCCCTGGAATACTCTCAAATCAGGAATCTGTGGAAAGCCACCAGATACCCCTTCTGGACCTTAATTCTGCCCATGACTCTAGAAAAATGCTATAAAATGATTGAGCCTACAGAGGAATCCATTATTAGAGAGTGGAGAGGGGGAAGGAAGGTAGCCTCAGGCAGTTGAAGAGTGGCAAAGTTTACTTGGATAGCTTCAGTGCCACGAGAGGAGCCAAGACTTTGGATGGCCCGCCGGAACTGACCCAACTGGACTTCAGGCAAACGACGAGATATCGAATCATTAAACATCTTGAAGTGCCTGATCAGCTTATCTCCTTCTGAATGAATGGGGCCTAGGAGTCCTTGTGGTGGATTAGGAACCATTCAGAAAAGGTTAGGTATGGTCCCAAGGAGGGAATCTGGCAGATTTGGCAAGTAAAACTTATTGTAGAAAGCTTTATTTGAGCGACCCCATTTATCATCAGTTTGGGATTCGGCTGAAGAAAAGATTTTAGTTTTGAGGAATTTGGAAAGAGAAGTGTAAGGTAAGATGGTCTTTAGATAGTCTGTGAGATTCTGATGAGGAAGATTGAAGATAGAAGCAAAAACCACCTTAGAGAGGAATTCCTGTAAAGAGGTCTATTCTTGGTGACCTCTGTCAGTGAAAACCATAGAGGAGGATACAAAACTGAAGAGGACTTAGAAGAAGAGGAGGTTTTTCTTTTCTTATGGACAAGACTAGAAGAGTATGTCCCATGAATATGTTCTCCAACCTTCAGGACAGATCGGAGAATGGCTGCCTCAAACTCATCTTTCATGGCCCTAAGGTAGGGACCATCAATCTGAGCTCCCTCTGGAATGATTGTAATGAAGGAGGGAGGAGGATTAGGATGAAGTAGAGAATGTGGGTTGGAAGAGGTAGGTTTAGAGGGTGCAAAGAATGAGGGACCAGAGGAGGCTCAGCTGAAGATGCTAGAGGAACCTCACAAAGAGGCGGAGGTGGAGAAATGTGAGAGACAGGAGGTGAAGAGGAATGTGTGGGAAATGGGGTAGGAGAGGAGATGGTTCTGGGTTGGTTTGCTTAATGGTTGAGGAGCAGGTGGAGCAGTGGAGGCCGAAGGTGGAGAGGAAGGAGAAGGTGTCTGAGTAGGTGCAGGAGCTGGGGGCTCTAGAGCGACTGCTGCTTCTTCTGCCAAAATTTGCTCAGACCCAACTGGCCTGATCCTTGATCTGATGGCCCTGAAGGCCAGACTCCATGCAGCTGCTGGAGAAACAATTTTTGGCCATAATGGCCCAGACTCTACAGCTGCTGCCTGAGAAAAAATTTTCAGCCTTGTAGGCCCAGACTCTTGATCTGATGGGCTGGCAACTCTTCTTCATATCCTTTAGAAGGCTGAGCTGGAGGGGGAGGAGGAGCTTGAGCTCCAACTACCTTCAAAATCTCAGAGAGCATGGACATCATGCTTCTCATTTCCTTGTTGAACCATTTCATAGCATTTCTTACTTGGGATAGCTCTTTGGTGGCTGATGCCTGGCTCATGAATATGGAGTAACATCAGATTGCAATGAGCATAAGATTTCTCCTTGAGCATCCAACCTCTCTATCACAGGCTTCAAATGTGTTACAATTTTCTGACTCCGGGACCTCTGATATGGAGTATCCGCAAGGAGAGGAACTTCCATTCCTTTCTCCCTTGCTTGGTCCACAGGTGCCTGAAGATCACCATCATCATCTTCAGAGTCTGAGGAGCTTGCAGTTTCTCCTTCTCTGAACTGATTTTCTGGTGGGTTTTCATTTCCCTCCCCCTGAGTCTCAGTGCCCTTTTCAACACTAACTTCTTCTTCTTCAGCCACAATCTCCATAGGAACATTGGGTTGAGTTGCTGCTGCTACTTCGGATTGGACTGGGAGGTCTTCTGAAGGAACTTCAGTGTGACCTGATGCCATAACACTTTCTCCTTGAATATCCTCTGCTACTGAATGCTCCCCCTCAATGGAAGCATCTTCCATTACTGCATCTACTGGAACTGATACGTGCTCTTGCTGGCTTGGAGCTTCTTCTATGACCATTTCTTTAGTGTAGCCTTCTGCTACAAGAGATTCACTTGAAACTTGCTCCTCCTGAGAAATGTAGTCTAATGAATTCCTAAGTAGAGTGGCTACTTGAGAAGATGGAAGAGGATCATCTGGAGATTGCCCAAAGGGCTCAATGAAGTCAGGAGGAATGTCCTCAATCCTTCTGCTGGCTTCTTCCGCTGCTGCTGCTGGAACAACTTGATCAATGGCTGCTTCTTCTGGCTCAACCACTGCCGCTGCTTCTGCTACTGGTTCTAGGTCCTCTTGGGCTTCACCAATGATGGCTTCACCCTCAACCACACTAGTCTTTGACCATACACTATTCACAACTAGATATCAACTCTTTCTTAAATTTCTGACCTGATGGCTTGTCCCATTTTCTCATAAACATCACCAACTACGCTAATTCTAAAATGCCAGAAATTCTTGTCAAGAGATGGGCATATGGTAGGGAGATAATCAACTTACTCTTGGTGTCCCACACTGATAACTGACAAACTTCATCCTCTCAATTATTAATTATGCAGTGTTAATTTCCAAGTTCTGGATGGCCCAGAACATCAGGTCAGAATCTACCCTGGCGCAGGTAGAGAAAAATGCACTCCTAGGAACAATAATCTGACAAATAATGACGTGCAATAACCGATTAAACGCACTAAGCTGGTTGATATCCAGCTTCCAATCCTTCAGCCTGAAAACTGGACCAATAATCCCTAGCCCCTTGACTTGAGTGTCCACAGAGTGGACTCCACTGTGACCAGTGGTGGAGACTTCAACCAGAGAGGCTAAAAGGTCCCTGGTGATCCTAATCTCGGTACCCTTGACCATGGATGTCAAGGTCCCATCCGCCTCAGTCTTCAAACAAACATAAAAGGCTTTCACAAGATACAGATAACTTACTTCAGATAGGGTTGCAATCTTCGTCCATTTTAACTTCTGTAGAGCTTCAACTAAACTGCCCATGACATTCTTCTCCAGGTCTGCCAAATCTACTGCTTTGTGACCACAAAGCTTAACCTTGACTGACGCGAACCTAGCTTTCTGATCTGCAGTGAGGAACGCAGCTCTGTAGCCCCCAACGGTGCCGGAAATGGTTGTAGAGGCCATGGAATCTAGTAAGGGAAAGGTTCTGAAGGACTGGAAGGGTGATTGAGGAAGAACCTCTCAAGAAATTTCTAGCGGGAGAGGTTGAAGGCTTCAAATCTGTGGAAAGACGATGCCGGGGTCGATAGGGTATCGCCTTAGGCAAGAGGACGAAAGAGATAAAGAGCGAAGAGGAATCGTTCCCACACAGATTCCGGGATTTGTGAAATAAAGAATAAAAGCTTTTTTGAAATGGGATGTACCTTTATGGCGGAAAACGACAAAGCTCCAATTTGAAAGAAATAAAGAGTTACAAATAACGAACCGACAGGAGTATTTACGCCAGATAGAATAAATGAGAGATAATTTAGATATTTTACTCACATTCAAGGAGAATAATTAATTTAAGCTCTGAAAATTAATATCTCAGGTTTAGCAAATAAATCTTTCACAATTTGCACATACCCAATTCCCTTCTGAGAGAAGTAAACCTCTCTTCGGGTAAGGCTTTTGTGAAGATGTCTGCTAACTGATTATTTGTATCAATGAAAGAAATTTATATATTACCATTAGCTACATGATCACGAATAAAATGATATCTAACCTCAATGTGTTTGGTCCTTGAGTGTTGTATTAGATTCTTGGTTAAGTTTATAGCACTTGTGTTGTCACATAGTAGTGGGATTGACTTGATGTGTAGCCCATAGTCCTCAAGTTATTGCTTTATCCATAGGAGTTGTGTACAACAACTTCTAACAGCAACATACTCAGCTTCAACTGTCGATAGTGCTACTGAATTCTGCTTCTTGGAAGACCAGGATAACAGACATCCTGCAAGTAATTGACAACAACCACTGGTGCTTTTTCTATATATTTGCATCTAGCATAGTCAGCATCAGAGAATCCTACTAAATTTTCTTCACCTGATTTTGGATACCATATACCTAGATCATGAGTTCTGGATAAGTATCTAAAGATTCTTTTAACTGAAATTAGATGAGATTCTTTAGGATCTGCTGGTATCTAGCACACATACATACACTAAATAAAATATCAGTTCTGCTAGCTGTTAAGTAAAGTAAAGAACCTATCATACCTCTGTAGATCTTTTGATCTACTTTCTTACCATCCTTGTCACTGTCCATCCTTGTTGATGTACTCATAGGTGTTGACAGTGGCTGGCATTTTTGAATCCAAACTTCTTTAAGAGCTCCTTGGCGTATTTGGATGACAGATGTGGGTGCCCTCTTTTCCTTGCTTAATTTGTACTCCAAGGAAATAGTTGAGCTCCCCCATCATGCTCATTTGAATTCTCCCTTCATTAACTTTTCAAAATACTTGCAAAGAGATTGATCAGTAGATCCAAAAACTATATCATCTACATAAATTTGCACAAGTAATATGTGTTTAACTTTGGATTTGATGAACAATGTACTATCTACTTGACCTCTAGTGAAACCATGGCTTAGTAAAAATGAGCTATGCCTTTCATACCAGGCCTAGGTGCTTGTTTCAAACCATATAATGCTTTATGTAATCTAAAGACATGATTAGGAAATTCTATGTCATCAAAACCGGAGGTTGTTCCACATAAACTTCCTCTTTAATAAAGCCATTTAAAAAATGGATTTGACATCCATTTGAAATAATTTTAAATCTAGAGCAGATGCATATGCAAGTAAGATTCTAATAGCCACAAGTCTAGCTACAGGTGCATAGGTTTCATCGAAATCTATGCCTTCCTCTTGGGAATAGACTTAAGCTACCAACCTGGCCTTATTTCGTAAGATCATACCAGCTTCATCCAATTTATTTCTGAACACCCATTTGGTGCCAATAACTGGATGATCTGATGGTCTAGGAACAAGTGACCATACATGGTTCCTCTTGAACTGATTCAGTTCATCTTGCATGGCTAAAATCCAAGATTCATCAGTAAGAGCTTCATTGACTGTCCTAGGCTCTATTTGATAAACAAAAGCTAGGTAATCACAAGGAATTACATTACCTCTTGTTCTTACCCCTACAGTTGGATCACCAATGATGTTTTCAGGTGGGTGATCTTTCTTTTATCTCCATTCCTTTAGAAGATTTTCATGTTTAATGTCTGTTTGTTGCAGGTCTTCCAGAGGTGGATCTTCCTTGTCCTCAATTGATGTGTTTTTTAACTTCTTGGACAAATCATCTGCATCATCAACGTCACTATCTTCTTCCTTTCTCAAGGAAGGGTTAGTTTCATCAAAGATAATGTGCACAGATTGCTCTATCAATAATGTATGCTAATTAAATACTCTATAACCTTTAGGTTTAGAAGCATACCCCATGAAGATGCCTTCATCTGATTTGGCATCCAACTTACCAATGTCTCTTTTGTGTCATTATTGTGATGAAGCATGGACATCCAAAAGTTTTGAAGTGATTGATCTTTGGCTTCTTTCCCTTGTACAGCTCATAGGCAGTCTTCTTTAGGATTGGCTGATCATCACCCTCTTGATGATATGGCTTGCGGTATTCACTATTACTGCTCGGCCCAAAAATATCTTGGCAAATCTTATTCTGACAACATTGTTCTTGCCATGTCCAATAATGTTATGTTCTTTCTTTTAGCTACTCCATTCTGCTGTGGTGTCCTTGGTGCTGAGAAGTTGTGTTCAATCCCTTGGTCATCACAGAATTTTGCAAATTTGTCATTCTGGAATTCTCCTTCATGATCTAACTGGATTCCAACAATGCAGTACTTCTTGTCTCTTTGCACCTTTCTGCTGAAACTTACAAAACTGTCAAATGTGTCATCTTTGTGTTCCAAGAATGACATCCATGTGAATCTGTAGTAATCATCCACTATTACGAAACCGAAACTCTTTCCTCCAAGACTTATGGTCCTCATTGGCCCAAACAAATCCATGTGAAGGAGTTCTAAGGTTTAGAGGTGGTTACCACAGTCTTTGACTTGAAGGAACTCTTAGTGTGCTTCCCTTTTGCACACGGTCTGTAGATACCATCTTTTAGTGATGACCTTTGGCAGACCTTCCACAAACTTCTCTTTCGGAGCTTGTCATGCCATCCAAACTGCAGTGGCCCAATCTTCCGTGCCATAGCTCAGTTGACTGCTCTTTGCTGGCTGCTAAACAAATGTCTTGATCTTTGAGTTCTTCAAGGTACAGTACTTATAGATTCTTTTCTCTGTTAGCTTCAAAGATAACTGCTCCATCCTTCATAATGCTGCATTTGGATTCTTCAATTTGATTTGGTGTCCCTTGTCACATAGTTGGCTGATACTTATAAGGTTATGCTTCAGACCTTTGACACATAGAACATCTTCAATAATAGTTTTGATGTTGCTGTCAATAGATCCACTCCCAATAACAGTCCCTTTCCCATTGTCTCTATAAGTGACTGTTCCTTCTTCAGCTTCTAGATGAGAGAATAATCTTTTATTTCCTGACATGTGCCTTGAGCACCCACTATCCAAATACCATTTGGATGCTCGAAGGTTACCCTGAAATGAAAACATTAAGTTTGAGGTAACCAAATTCTTTTTGGGTCCTTGTTGGTTAGTGTCATCAATTTTTCCTTTTATTACCCATTTCTTCTTCTTAGTTGGACATGTTATTTTTGTGTGTCCTAATTTATTGCAGTGGCTGCAACATGTTACTCTAGTTACTTTTTCATATGAGGCGTATTTGAAGTTAGAATTATATGATGTCTCTTGTTCAGTTACAAATTTAGGGGTTGGATATATTTTGGATAAATAATGGTTTCTTCATTGTCTGGAGGGGTGTATCTTATTCGTTGTTTATTCTTCCCTGATGTGTAGCACCTTTTAATACGAAGGAATTTTTACCATTAGTAATTTCTCCAGTGTCATTGACAGTTTGTCATTTTCTTCACTTAAGGCTTTGATTTATATTCTTAGTTCATCTGATTTCTCCTGTTTTTATAATCTGATTATTTGTTTATTCTTATCTTTTAGATCCTCACATATTAGATTATTTCTTCTTTTCAGTTTAGATACTTGTTTTTCTAATTTTGAATTTCTGATTTAAATCTGAGTTTGTGTTTTCTAGACAAGTAATACTCTTCTTACTAGCTTTTAGTAACATAGATACATTCTATATTTATCATACTGTTCATTAAATGCTTCTTCTAAATTGTCTGAATCAGAATCATTACATGAATCAAACGAGGAGTCAGAGGTTACCTTTTCTTCTGTATTGGCCATGAAAGCCAAGTGGCTTCTTCTTCTCCCTCACTACTCTTGGTTGACTCACTGTCAGAGTCACTGGTTCTCCCACGCAGCTGCCATTGCTTTCTTTTTGTACTTTTGAATTTTCTGAAGTGTCCTTCTTCTTGTATTCACCTTTCATGAGCTTTGGACATTCTGCTTGATATGTCTGGGCTTCTTACACTCATAACATATTGGCTCGGTCCTCTTCTGATCTTTTCCTTCTGATTTCTTGAACTCCTTGTGTTTCTTGAAGTGTCTTCTACCAGATTGGAACGTCTTCTTCTTTGCTAGGATGCGTTGTAATCTCCTGGACAGCATTGCTTCTTCATCTTCACTGTCCTTGCTGCTTTCATTGTTATCTGAGAGTTCATCTGATGAGTCTTCTTCAGCTTTAAGGAAATTTGAGTGCTTCTTTCTACTCGAGGACTCTCCCAACCTTTCCATGTTGATCTCATGGGTCATAAGGGACCCATGATCTTCTCCAACGACATCTTTTCAAGTCGTTGGCTTCCTCAATGGCTGTTACCTTTGGGGTCCATGAGGTGGTAGGGATCTGAGAATCTTCCTAACCATATCTCCAATTTCATATGTCTTCCCAAGTCCAGCTAAGCCATTTGTAATGCCTATAAATCTACTGAACATTTGAGTTATGGATTCACCTGGTTGCATCTGAAATCTTTCATACTGTGTTACAAGAATGTCAATCCTTGTCTCTTTCACTTTGTTTGTCCCTTCATACGTGATTCTGAGCTTTTCCCACATCTCCATTGCAGATTTGCAGGCTGAAACTCTGTGAATTCCTTCTTACTAAGAGCACAACACAGAATGCTCTTAGCTTTACAGTTGAGGGAGATCTTCTTTATATCGTCTGTCCAGTTCTGCCTTGAGTTCAGGATAACGAGATCTCCTTTTCTATAATTGACCAGATCTGATAGTCAAATCCTTGCAGAAAATACTCCATTCTGGTCTTCCAATTAGTGTAGTCTTCACCATCGAAGAGAGGGGGTCGGTTGACAGATTGACCTTCAATGTTTACTTGGGCTGCCATGGATCTTTACTCATCAGATCGTTGGATCTTCTTCTTTGTCAAAGAGACTCGCGTTGATACCACTTGTTGCCCAGTTAGGTAGCCTAGATGGGGGGTAAATGGGTCTTTAAAATTTATCAGCTAATACCTGTTCACCAAAAATGTTCACAGAGAAATACAATTTGAAGATTGTTAGTGTTAGTAAGAGAAACAACAATCACACGAAGACAATCACACAACACAAGATGTATCCTGGTTCGGATCTCCTCTCCACAAGAGTCCTACGTCCAGTCCCTGAGCAACAACTTAGGATTTCACTAACTTGGGTACAGTCCCCCTATGGACACTACAACACCCAGCCCAGATGGTCTTCTCTTCACAGCCCAAAGAGGAACAACACCCGGGTACCCCACCAGGTCTTCCTTCTCAACAGAAGGGAACACACATAGAAACAAGTAAGCAGGAGATTAAGCCCCTAGATCAAGCTTTATAAGCCAAGATCTGAAGCAAGGGACTGAGAGCAATGAGATCTATAAACAAAAGCTCACTCTCAGAAGAAACAAACAATCTCTCTCGAAAATCTACAAACAAAGCAAAGAACAAAGTGCTAATCTAATGGAATGAGGCTGGCTCTTTCTTGAGAACTCGCAGAAGACTTGATGATTAGAGAGTTTTCTGTGACTGTCGTTCTTTGTCTATGTGTATATCTCTTTCTGGAGCTCCCTTCTTCAATATATATATCTTCAATTTGAAATCTAAACGTTGAAGTATCTGTTGCCTCTATTTGGTGGACGTTAGACTGAGTGGCGCTTGGAAGCTTCCAGTCAACAGTCCTTTATCCATTTGTGCGCGCAAAGAGATAGGATCTTCTGAAGTGTCCTTTGGCTTCTACAAGGTCCAATGGTTGTGAGATTAATAGCTGACCAGGACCTGCACACAAAGCAAGGTAGAATAATAGACAGCTAAACTGTCTCTTGTTGTCAGTCAACGTTAGTGTGAATATTCATCAAAATAGTAATGCTATTATGCTGTTCTAAAAGATGCATAAAGAATAGACACGATAATGGATGATATCGTCTGCATGCATGCAGAGATACATTCAGTCTTCATTAAATGCCAGCTGACAGAAGAATGTGTGAAGACTTTGACTATTCAACCCGTTGAAAGGATAAGTCATATGCCAATTTGATTCATATGAAATTGATGCATTAATGACTTATGAAATCGTTATGCAACCAAACAGCAAATTGTTATGAGATATGAAAGAATCGTTCTGATCATTAAGGAAATCATTATGATTACCTAAGAAGTCGATGTGCAAAGCAAATCGTTATGAGAACCAAAGAAATCGATGTGATTACTTAAGCAGCCGATGCGCAAAGCAAATCGTTATAATATCTAAAGCAATCGTTGCGATAAACAAATCGTTAAGACGACTGAATAAATCGTTGTAATAAGCAAATCGTTACGACGTCTGAAGAAATCGTTGCGATAAGCAAATCGTTACGACGTCTGAAGAAATTGCTGCGATAAGCAAATCATTACGATAACTAAAGGAATCGTTACAATAGCAAATCGTTGCGATAACTAAAGGAATCGTTACGATAGCAAATCGTTGCGATAACTAAGGAATCGTTACGATAGCAAAACATTGTGAGAACGATTTCATTTGAATTCAAACAATGTTTCATACTATAAAGAAATCGATAAGGCACTTATGAAACCGTTATGAGGAAATCGTTACAGTTCTACTGTAGTCGTCATAATTTATAAAAGAAACCGATGTGTACTTAGAGAAATATCATACTTGATCTTAATGTTGCTTCAGTAAGAATAATACTTACCAATTTGGCTTGATTTTCCTTGTCATATTTCCTGTGCTCAAGACTTATAGAAAATAGGTTAGTGACCTTAATCAAGGGTTTGATAATTATCAACATATCATGGTTTTGTTAATCACCAAAATAGAAATGTGAGTAAATTAAATTACATGGGGATAGACTATTCATCATCGTCTACTTCTTTTTCTTCCCCACGCCATCATTGCTCTCCTTCCATCATAGAAATAAAAGAGAGACGAGAGAAAAAGATAAAGAAGAAAGAAACAAGAAAGAGAAAGATGGTGCAGAGGCACTTGTTGGATAGAGGTGGAGCCTTAGATGTCCTAGAGGGGGTGAATAGGACTTCTTACACTATTAAAATATTACCTAAAAAGAAAATAACACTAGATAGTATCTTTAGTATTTAGTGTGGGTGTGTGAAACAAGTGAAAATTTGACGGAAACAATCACACAAAATGCACAGATAATTTATCCTGGTTCAAACCTCATATCAATCAGGAGTCCTACATCCAATCCCAAGCACCCCTTGGGGTTTCCACTAACTACAAGAATACTTGGCCTTCTCTCCATTGATAGGTATTACACCCACTTGCCCACAAGCAACTCTTCCTTCACTGAGGGTTATTCAGTCTCCCACCGCAGTAGGTCCTCCTCGAAAGGGAAACAAGGAACAAATGCCCTAATGGTTTCTAAACAGAATGAAACGGGTGTGTCTGCTCAAAAATAAGCAAACACAGAAGATCAGAAAGAGATTACAATATGAGTGAATGCTCTAACTCTTTCTGACTATGAGGTGGTGGACAAAAGAAAATTTAGAACACTGAATGTGTAAGGACCCTCTTTATACTGGTACGATATACTAACCCACATCGATATAAAGGGCAACGTCACAAGTGGGACATCTACCCAACATAACACAGTAGGTAGAGATGACATAATAATAAAGAAATACAATGAAAATTAAAGATGCTCTTATTCCATCATCAATCACACATTCCACAGTCTATATAGTAGCAATGTAAATAACAATATCGACAATTATACAAGTCCATAACAATAATATCAATGTCCAATCCTAGTAAATGAAAATGTAGTCTAAACAAGTGATCTCCACAAGCATAGCTACTCCTCTTGCTCGGAGTAGTCGCTCCTCACTATGTCCTCCTCTAGCACGGGGACACCTATCTCACCTGTATGTTAAAGCAAGTATCATTCTTCACAAAGACCCAGCAAGCAACCCATTGGCACATCCTTAACATAACACATTCATAAATTCTTTTAAACAATAAGAGAAGTATATGGCACAAGGATCATCAATAAGCAAGTTACACATGATAACCTATAGCATTCTTTCTACACATGGTCTTAAATTGATTCATTGTGTCATTTCAATTCATATCAACTCATATTCTAAACAATTATATCATGGAATTTAGCACATAGTCACTAACAAACCTAGTATGATCTAACACTCTTACAGCTTTTATAGCACATGGGCACATCTTTTACTTTTGTTTTAACATAAATAAATACATTCACAGGGTTTCACATCTTTTCACATGGTATCACCATTAACACATCACTATCACATGATCACATTGCACATTACACACCTTTCACACTTTTACATATTAATTGTCGTGACACATAGTTTGAACCACCATAAAGAAGGACACACATTCACATACCATACCTGTCACCTAGCAATATAGTGATGATCTTGGTAACTCCGCAGAACCGAGAGAAGCCTCTCCACCCTAACCATGGTACTTGTCCACCTCAAGATTTCCTCCTGATGACAAGATATCACATACACATTGAGCCTTCCATAGGGACTTTTCTACAGTACAGCTCACAGCCTTCTATGGTAGCAGTGTCAATTCCGACACATATTCCACTTAAACCATTCTCTTAATTAATCACATGATTAACATCAATTTATATACACTATTGATTCATTCACATGCATATTCTCAACACATAAACTTCAGGTTACTGACTCACATCATGACTATTTAATAATGTAAATCATACATAACAGTACCTAAACATGCTGCTAATCACTTGAAAATATATTTCTTAATCAATCATGCTTAACATGCTTAATACCTTTATAAATACAAAATTATCTATAGATATCAAACAGTCTCAAAATTTTAACTATAAACCCTAAGAATGTACCATATCATATGACTATTTTTCAGAATTTTCTCAACAACAAAACTAATTTAACATTATATCGATTTCATGTGATTTTATTAAAATATTCCACTCAGCATGATAGACAGTACAACAGTCGGCTCTTATAGTTTTAAAACATGCAATAGTAACCCTAAGTTGATGATAATTTTTTGCAATAGTAACATGCATCAAACTATTTATTCAGAATAAATCCTATCAATTTATGCATATTGCACCATAACAAAAATTATTCTAAATAAAAGCACGATCAGAAATTCGAAAAAATTGATTATTTGACCTAACGACAATAAAATGAAACATCCATAATTTTTAACAACATGAGAAAACATCCCGAAATCTGAATCACATTACAGCGATTAAACACATATTTGCAGGCAAAAATAGATGAACTTGACGACAGGGTTCTGCCATCAATAGGGTTAACGACACAATTGATGCCGGTAACTCATGAACTTGGTGGCAAAAATGTTGCCGTCAACCTCCTGTCTGCAGAAAAGTGCATATCGAATGCATAAAAAGACAAAATTTGGGGGTCCAGAGAAGTTGAAAAATCCGTAAAATTTCTAAACTCTAGGGATATGTCTAGGGATGTAACCCCTAAGTTACTTTGCCTGAAAAAAATCTTAGAAGATCAAATTTGGTGATGAGCCCTCGGCCAAGCAAGAAGTGGTTCTTCAGCCCAAATCCAATCTTCCCACCTGCACAGATAGTCCTCCAGAGTCAGGGGAGCTTCTTCACCTCAAGGAGCACCTTCTAGTCGCAGAAGATCACCAGAATAGCCTCCTAAACGTCGAATCAAGCCTCACAAGTTCTCCCTTTTTCTCTCCCTGGAACCCAAAAGTCCTATGTGAGAAAAAGTCCTCCCTTAACCGAGATCTCTAGGTTAAATAGGCATAGAGTTGGGATACACCTAGCATTAGGAGTCCTGACCGTTGGGGATTGGGTTTCCTTAACAAACACCGGAGGAAACGGGGCCATTTCAGATCTGGAATCTGAAACGCAGCCGGAGAAGTAAAAGGCCCACTTTGCTGCCGTCAACAAGAAATTGGCGTCAATCGATTTGACGTCTATCTCCTCTGGCTACACAGTCAACGACACACAAGCTGCCGTCAACCTGCTCTTAACGTCATGGATGGTGACATTAAACAGGGATTTCCGGCAGAACATTAAAACATCAAAAAACATACATGCATAATAAATAACGAACATAATATGTAAAAAAAATAAATAAATACCATATGCATAGAATTTGAGGGCCTACAGAATGATATCCAAGAAACTTCTGAATGCAAGAGAGCATGGAAGTCGCAGCTTGAACAAATGGCCCTCTTGAGATCTTCTGTACTCTTCTCTTTCTTTCTGAGTGTAGTATGTTGTGATCTCACTGCGTACTTCTACTTGTTCTTGTAATTGTGTACACTCACGCATGTTATATTGTATTTCAAACTTCAGCTCCTTATATAACCTTCAAGAGTCTTCAGCTTCTTGTTTGAATGCAGCCGTTTGAATTGGACGTTGTGATTGGAAGATAGCTTGAGAGGTCTATTTGATCTTGAGCTTCTTAACGGCTTCGAAGCTACTTCGGTGCAGCATGGTTCTATAGACAGTTGCAATAAATGCACACACCATACCCATGCAAAATCTTTTCTCTTATAGAGAAAAAGGTTTTTCCCTAAAGAGTACTGGGGTAACGTGAGCATTCAAAAGGAATCGACACCTACTGGCGCACACTAGAACGTAAAAGAGCTTTTCCATAAAATCTGGAAACTTGACATTCTAAAACACGATTACAGATGTCTTTGTAAGACACGTAGCTGTCTGAAATATATTATGAATCTGAAACTTCATATATGGTTATAACAAGAAAAATTAAATAAAGAGAGTAGAGAAGTACAACTTTCATTTGATAGATTATCGTACAGATAAAAGAGAGAATATCACAGTGTAAATCATGTGTTAATCTTGTTCATTAATGATTCCAAAAGATTAAAAAATTAATCAAAAAAAATAATACATTAATAGTTTCTTTTTTTTTGCAAATATAACAATAGTCATTACAACCATCAAGTATAGTTTATAACAGAAGTCGATACCTTACTTTGACTTTCAAGGAGTCAGAGTAGTCAGCAATCGATTATACAACAATCGATATGAAACATACAGCATTGATGTTTGATTAAAAGGTATCAATATTTAAGGCATCGTGTGTGAAATTGGTTAGTAATCGATGTAAGTGAGGCCAATCGATGTATCATTTGACTGAACAAGAAAACAACATAGTCGGTTGAAGTTAAACTTCGGATATGACGATGTGTAACTTCGCATAGAATGGAAACGATGTAGTCGGTTGAAGTGAACATCGTATAGAACTTCAGATGACAAAAGTAAAACTTTGTATATGAATAGAAAATAACGTTTTCGGTCGAAGTGAACTTCGTATACAACTTCGGATATGACGAAGTTAGCTTCGTATATGACAAAGTTGGACTTTGACTAATCACGACTAAAAACAAGCATGATGAAGTGTAGCTTCATATATGATGAAGTGGACATCGGATATGATGAAGTGGAGCTTCCGATATGACGAAGCTAGCTTCATATATGACGAAGTAAGCTTGACTAAACATGATCAAACATGCATGATGAAGTTGAATTTCAAATGTCTAAGTTACAGAATAGTTGTAAATCATTTATAAAGAGATAGACAATACAAAATTCACGAGATAAATAATGATATTGAAATATATTGAGAATGAGTAGATAAGCATGAGTGTTGTTATCACAAAATAAAGGATAATATATAAGATGTGGTTCAATAATCTCCCCCCCTTTTGGTGATGACAAAACTTATGAGAATTTTATAACATTATCATTAAAAAAAAAATCATACATACAATACTCTCCCCTTTTTGTCAATAGCCAAAAAGGAAGAATCTTACCATTTCTCTTGTCACCTTTAGTTATACAGACTTCTTACCATAACTGGCTATTAGCTACGGGTGAGGGTTTCAACAATATTTGTCATGAATTATCATCTCTCATTTTTACTTGCTCCCCTTTGATGGGGTTCCCCCTTAGTTGATGCTTGTCAGATCATCAAGGGTTTTTCTGATCTATGGACCAATTTGGCATTCTCTATGGATAGTTGTTCCAGGTGTGTCGACCCGCATGTGTGTGTCGACACATCCTTCATCTATCGATAGGTGTTCATAGTGTCGACCTATCCTCTATGTGTGTCGACACAGTTTTGAATCTGTGACATCTGCTGTTGTATGTCCACTTGTTGTTCTGTAGGAGGTCTTTAGGAAGATATATTGCATTTGTTCATAAAGATACTTGTAAGAAATTTGTTAGTAGTACTGTTAAAGACAGTTAAGAATGTAAACACATCTTTGACTACTTCCTCTTCAAGGATGTCCTCTTTGAGAAAATTTGAGGCTCCCCCCTCAACCTGAGCTTCCTGTTGCTCCCTAGAGTGGGTGCTTCTAGCATATCGTCAGCATGTAATTCTTTCAATAAAAGATAGTTAATTAAAAATGGTAATAAGCATTAAATTATTCTGGGTTTCACATCCCTGTTCTCTTCTAATTGAAGTAAATCTTTCTTCGGGAATAGGTTTAGTAAAAATGTCTACTAATTGATGACATGTACTAACAAAATCAGTAAAAATATCACCATTACTTATATGGTCCCTGATAAAATGATGTCTGACCTTATGTGTTTGGTTCTTGAGCGCTGAATATTATTTATGGTCAAGTTGATTGCGTGTGTTGTCACACAGCATTGGAATTTCATGTAATTTATGACCATAGTCTTCTAGTTGATGTTTGATCCATAACAATTGGTACTGCAACTTCCAGCTGCAATGTATTCTTCTTCTGTTATGGACAATGCTACTGAGTTTTGTTTTCTAGAAGACCAAGTGATTAAGCATCCTGTAAGAAATTGACAACTTTGCTGGTGCTTTTTCTATCTATTTTCATCCAGCATAGTCAGCATCACTATATCAAGCAATTGAATTTAGAATATCTGGGATACCATAAACCCAATTTACTTATAAATAAGAGATCTAAAATTTTTTAACAACATTAATATGAGATTCTCTTGGATCAGCTTGAAATCTGGCAAACAACATACATTGAACATTATAATTCTGGTCTACTAGTAGTGAGATAGAGTAATGACCCAATCATACCTTTATAGATCTTTTGATCTACTTTCTTGCCAATTGGATCACTATCTAGTTTTTTATGATCTCATAGGTGTACCTAAGACTTACATATGTGAAAACCATATTTTGAATGCATATCTGAAATATACTTGGGTTTGACAAATGTGAGTACCTTCTTTGGTCTGCTTGTTTTGCAAGCTAAGAGAATAATTAAGTTCACCCATAATGTTCACTTCAAACTCACTTTGTATGATATTTTTCAAAGAATTTGCAAAGTGATTCATTTATAGAACTAAAAATAATTCTCAATCACCAATATGGTGTACAATTAAGATACCTTTCTGAAAAATTTCATAATAAATAAAGTGGATATCCACTTTACCTCTTGAAAACATCATGTGATAGAAGATAAGAACTTAGTCTTTCATACCAAGCTCTTGGAGCTTGGTTTCAAACCATATAATGCCCTCTTTAAACAAAAATATGATTTGGATATTTAGTATCTTTCAAAAAATAGTGGTGCT
>JACBKR010004412.1:0-23989 GCA_014218235.1 Colocasia esculenta | reverse complement strand
TGTCTACTGTTCTAGCATTTAATATGTGCAGGGTCCTGAAGACATTCTGTCATACAACGTTGGACCATATAGACGCCAGAAGATCATATCTCTTTGCGTGCACAAATGGATAAAAATCTGTTGACTAGAAGCTTCCAATTTTCAAACAGTCTAACGTCTATCAAACAGAGAGATACGGTCACTTCAACGATTACATTTCAGATTGGAGATATAAATTCAAGTTAGCAGCTCCAGAAGAAAAACAAGTGCGAGACCTACCATCGAATACCACAAGCACTGCTGATCTTCTGAAAGAATCTTAGAGCCAAGAACTTCATTCCTGGTGTCTTTAGCTCTTGTTCTCTGTGCTGTAATAGAAATCCTAAGAGAGCCAGTGTAGTTCTGAGAGAGTGCCTTGTTTAGATTATTAGCTCTCAGTTCTAGCAGCTTCAGATCTTGTCTTGATAAAGCTTGATCTAGGGGCTTGATTTCTTGCTCTTCCTTGTTTTGTGTCTGTTCCCTTCGGTTGTGAAGGAAGACCTGGTAGGATCCAGGATGTTGATTCCCTTCAGTCGTGAAGGAAGACCTGGTGGGGTATCCAGGGTGGTGTAATTCCCTTCGTGTGAAGGAAGACCAGCTGAGCTGGGTGTTGTAGTGTCCATAGGGGGACTGTACCCTAGTTAGTGGAATCCTGAGTTGTTGCTCAGGGACTGGACGTAGGACTCCTAAGGAGAGGAGGTCCGAACCAGGATAATTTCTTGTGTTGTGTGGTTGTTTTTCTTGTGTGATTCTCTTTGAACTAACTGTTACTAGCCTTCATCGAAGAACGTCTTTGTGTGAATGTTTTAAGTACAGGTACTAATCAAATATTTTAAAAGACCCATTCACCCCCCCTCTGGGCTTGTCAATGGGCAACACTCCCAAGAGTCTGGGGACTGATGGGTGCATACTCAGAGATGTTTGCGACATCTCGTAAGGATAGCGGTATCTGTAGCCCTCCTGCCTGTGAAGCCCCTGCTTGTGAATGTACATGTTCAGACTGTGAGACTGAGGCTCCTGCCTGTGTCTGTAACCCTCTTGCCTTTGAAGCTGATGCCTATGAATGTACATGTCTAGACTGTGAGGCTGAAGTCCCTGCCTGTGTCTGTAGCTCCCCTTCTTGTGAAGTCGATACGTGTGAATGGGAAGCCAACCCCTGCGCATGGGACAACTCCCCTAGAGTGGTCTATTGGGCCGACTGATGGGTCTTGCTGAACTTCTTAAACATCTGTTGAATGAAGGTATTTAATAAAAATAATAAAAAAATATATATGAGGTCTGTAGAATCATCTTTAATGTACATAAACGAAACCCTACTAGCAAAGTGAAGAAGTGAAAAAGAAATGAGGTTTGTGAAAAAGTGAAAAAGAAATGAGGTATGTGTACATGCATTTAAGATATGAGGTATGTGGCATCTCTCAGTTATATGAGCATTGCAAGATTTAAAATACACCTTAGTTGGAAGCCTCCTCGGATCCATGCTAACTTCCACAAGAATACTTAATTCTGGTTTGAGTTTGTCAGTTCCAAAATTTTCTCCAATCTATTTGTTGAGTCACCTGTGAAGAACAGTCCCCTTGCCATGACCACGTTTTCTTCTGAGGTCAACCTCAGTTGAAACATGAGGTCGACCCCACTTCCTAGAACCAAAACACAGGAATGCAGGGTTGACCCATGAAGAACCATGGGGTCGACTCCACTACACCATGTTTTTTTTTCTGAGGTCGACCTCAGTTGAAACATGACGTCGACCCCACTTCCCAGAACCAAAACACAGGAATGTAAGGTCGTCACCCATGAAGAACCATGGGTCGACCGCACTACACCATGTTTTCTTCTGAGGTCGACCTCAGTTGAAACATGAGGTCGACCCCACTTCTCAGAACTAAAACACAAGAATGCAGGGTTGACCCATGAAGAACCATGGGGTTGATCCTACTAGACATGAAAAAATTAAATACTTACAGAATATAAAAAATTCATGTGTATATATTCTTCACTTTGAAGCTGTACATGGATGTCTACATCATTTAACATCACAGACACACACATCACAAGGCCTTCTTGATAGGGCTCTTCATCATCACCACTTGCACCGCTAGACATATTATAATAACTTCTAGGTGGTGACTTAACAACTATCACACTCTGCAGCATTGTTGTCATCTACATAGAAGACTTTCTCAACTTGACTTGCAAGTGCAAATGGTCATTTGTCCTTAATTTGCGATGTCTATTTAAAGATATAACTCCATGTTCATCAACTTTGAAACCTCGTTCCTATTATACACATCCCACCATACACATTTAAATAAGACATTTTGTTTGTTTCTCTCAAAAGATATTTCAATAATATCAATTATTTGTCCATAACAACCATCACATCCAGATTGAAGCTCAACATTGACAATAACACCACAAAGTTGTGTGGATTTGATAGAGTCAGTTAAGCTTGTGCGGAATCTGAAACCATTTGTAATGCCCAGAAAATGATGTTGCCAATCTTGATGGACTGAGTGATAAAATCTCGAGTTCCTCAGTGTAGCCTGGGTCATGTAAATTCTTTAGCTCTTGGACACGTAATCCCAACCACATGAGAAAATTATCATTTATATTCCTTCCACTTGAAAGTGCATCTTCATGTTCTTTACAAAAATTTACAATATCATCAACTTGATTTAACACATATGTATGTGCTAAATCTCTTTCGGCTTCTGACATTATTCTGGGTACTCGTCTGCACTTTATGGACGACCAACTACGTAAACATAAATAGTTCTCCATTAAGAGTGCCAAATGGACCACCTGTGGATATCACTTTTCGCTTTTCCGAGGTTCCTTCGGAACTCCAAAGAAGGAAGAAAGAAAGAGGCCCACAAAAGGGATGATAAACGGAGGAAAAGAAAAGAACGTGATCGCCAGGCACGCGAGGGTGCAGAATGGAGAATGCACGCGAAAGGGTGCGGATGGAATGGGTGATCGCGAAAAGTACCTGTTGGAGCATGGAAGGTTGCGCGGGGGTGTGGGTTCCTCTTCCTCTACGAGCACGGCCGGCCGTGGTAGATGGTGTTTTCCGTGTTGATTACCCAGACAAAATAGACATGAAAAGGAAAAGGGGATTAGCCGCGTGTAGTATACAAATCCTTAAATAAAGAATGAAAAGAATGACATGGGGAAGAACACACCTTGGGTGGTGGCTTTTAACCCTAAAGATAGTTGTGGTGTGTGTGTGTGTGTATGCATGCATGTGTGTGTGTATAAAAACAGTATAAGGGAGCCACGTGGGGCCTGGAGGTGGTGGATAAACAAAGAGAAAGAGAAAGGGGAGGGGGTGCTTCCCCAAATGGTGGATGGCGCGGCGGCGCTGCTAGAATGGATGGAGGAAGAAGAGGAGGAAGACGCTCCCGCTTCGCTCTGAAGTGCATGGAGGACGACACCGGCTCCGAACTCCAAGGAGGAAGGCGTGGATCGGTGTGGAACGGTAGAAGCTTCTCCTTGGCTCGGGAGTCGCGCGAGAACGGCAGGGCTTCTCCGTATCTGAGTGGATGGGCCCCCCTGAACAACTGACCCTTGGGTCTGTATTTATAGGCCACATAGACTCAAATGGCGTCGGCTACAGCAGACGCATCTATGAATTGAAACGCGTTGGGTATGAGCACCACGAATTAAAAGACAATTTGATGGGACAATCGCATGATGATCGTAGCCTAGAGCTATGTTGGAATCACGTCGGGTAGGGCCACCGCGACTTGAAATGCGGCGGTCCTCGCGGACGCGATTTCAATTGGGTAATGATTCGAAGCATGGGCTCATAAATGCACTGTTCTCAGCCGTAGGCTTTAGGGTTTGACTTTTAAATCGCGGCGACCTTGGTGGACGCGACTCTAATTAAGCAGCAATGGGCAGAAAATGCGTTGGCTTTACCCGCCGCGTTAAATACATAGTCGCGTCCAGCATACCCGATGCGTTAAAGAACATAATCACGTCTGCCATACAGGACGCATTTCAGTTGCCTCATAAGCACGTTCGCCAGGTCCGACGCGACTTGAAAATGATGCCCACGACCTCCGGCCAGCTTGGAAATGAAAGGGAAGCACCGGGAAAGAATGGGTGAGATCCATAAATATTGGGAAAACACTCTTGCAAGGCAATATTAGGGCCATTTGTGGAATTATGGCACAATATGAAATTTGCCCGCGGTGGAGTCGAATTCGCGTGTCTACAGCTGCCACGCCTTGGCGCCTGCTTTGCAGGGGAGCGAAGCGAAGGGACACAGAGTGGAGTGTAATGGAGTGAAATGGAGTGAAACGAAATGAAGCATAGCGAAGTGGAGTGTAGTGGAGCGGACTGAAAAGTAGACGCCAAGGTGAAAAAAAGACACGCATAATCATTGGTGACTGCCACCTGATAAGAGTCTTTCACCAACACCAAGGAAGTCACCACCCAAGAAAAAGACCTAAAGAAACAAATGTTTGGATCAGAAGGAAACAAAGTGTGCGCACGAGGGGCACGACAGGAGGTGTGTACGTGGTACAACGAAAGAAAGGTGCCACGTGGGGCACAAAGGAGAGATCAACTTCTAGCGTAGGGGAAGTAAATAAGGACACAATCTGTTAGGTTGCACCATTGGGGGCGTCTGTCACGGCCGCAGGTTGATCTATGGGAGTTAAGACGAAATGAAGAGGATAAATCCAAACAAGAGTCTTTAAGGAAATCAGCCCGGAGGCAACAATAAAAGGAGTTGGGTATTCGACCCGGAATGGAATATTTCAAATTGCATTGGAGTTGGAGCGCGAATGGCTCCCAGATTGCATTGGAAGAGTGGTTTTCCCACAGTGATTTCAATATGCATGTATGATGGGCTAAAAGAAAAATAAGGTTAAAGGAGTAGAAAATAATCAAGGATATTATTGTTATGATGGCGTTGAGTCAGGACCGGATTTTATGCATGGGTCCGTCGTCCTCACGTGCCAAGTGTAACGGCCTATCCGTGCAGCTAAGAATCCTCTGGGATAATCATTGTTTTTGTTAAAGGGGAACTCAAATCCCAGATTCCTCGAGCCACAAGGTCCTTGATATGCTCTATGGGTATAATATATAGTAAGATGCAGATAACAGGATGGTGAAGGCAGCAGTTGCCGTTTGATTTAGTGCCATATGAGGTAACTCGAATCCTGCACTAAAAAAATCATTAGCCAAGAGATGACAAACATCATGGAATAACACATTCATAGCAGGGAGCATGGATAAGTAGTCAACACAACAGTGTAGCTCACTCAGTTTGTTTGTTTAAACCATGAGGATAAGTGATCTTTTGGCCAAAGAGATTGGAATTCAGGATGGGAGGAACCATGAAGGGGAAGAATTGCATCGATCTGACGCAGACCGGATGTGCTTGCCTTGTGCAATACCATCATGATTTTTTTTGGATTTTTGGAGATATTTGAATTTTTATGAATTTTGGATATATTCAGATTTTTGTTGATTTTTTTTGAAAATATTTGAATTTTTATGGATTTTGAAAATATTTAAATTTTTGTGGTTTTTAGAAATATTTGAATTTTTATAGATTTTTGGAAAGTACTTGGATTTTTTGTGATTTTGGAAATTTTCTTTTTTTTTTGTGATTTTGGAAATTTTCTCTTTTTTTTTTTTTTGGTGATTTTGGAACATTGCCATGCCATGGCAGCATTAGGGTTATGAAAATTGACTGGCGAGGGGTCTTCGTTACTCCCGTGTCATTAAAGGATGCCCAAAGTAAGGCGTGCATTTAAGGTGTGCCCTAGGCTAATTGCACTTGGTTAACGGCGCCACTATCAAAGCCATGCCTGAAAAGGCGACTAAGTCTGGCAGGGAGAATGGAAGATAACTTGGAGATAAGCTTAGTATGGGTATTGAAGAGTTTGGGTTAGACTTCCTTCCTTGGCATGACCGTTAGAAGATTCAGTCTCATTGAGTATTGGGGCTTTTGGAATTTTTTGATGACCATTCATTTATAGGGGCATGCGTACGGCCGGGTCCGTTTGGATCTCCGCGGGGACTTTGCCGCTCTTTGCCATGCCCTATTATGACTGATTTATTTGATTTTGATTTTTGCATGCATACAGCCAAGTCCATTTGGATCTCTGTGGGGACTTTGCCACTCTTGACATGCATTTTGATTTGATGTTTTATTGGCCATTTGATTGCCCATTTTGAGACATCCTCCCATCAGGAAGTGCTTCCGGTTGGTTGCCTTGCCCAGACTACCTCTGCTACCCATATTTTGGCCGAGTAAGGGGAGAAACATACATTGGTGCCTTTCAGGCATGGCTGTGACAGTGACGGTGTCTACTGAAGCAATCGGCTTAGTGTGCCGTGAAGTGTGTGAAGTGCCCATGCTAAGGGCAAACCTTAATGACCCGGGAGGGAATTTTGAACTCCTGTTGTGGAATTCTCATAACAGGAGTGCTGCGATAGCATGACAATATTGGAATCATTTTTTTTGTGGATTTTTGATAGTAAAATTTAATAAGAATTGGAGGGTGAAGGAGGACTAATGCCCTGCGTTGGGGCGAGACTCAGAGGTCTTGAAGAATTTACAATTTTATTTGAAAATTAAAGAGATACATGGGGACTAAAGCCCCGAAAACAGTGGGAGAAGGTCGGATGACCTGATTGAAAATGGCAATGAGAGAATTGCAGAAAGACTTTGGAGACTCTGGCGGGGCCAGAGGGATTTGAAGAAGGAGGAGGAGGGCACGGTTTGGACGGAAAGCTGACAAAGACATGCAAGCTGTGCAGGATTTCCAATGCTTTGGTGGCGAGAAGATTCAGTTTTTGCAGCGCATCATCCTATGGCAACAGAACCATTACTCCTTTCTCTCTCTCTCTCTCGCTCTCTCTCTCTCTCTCTCTCTCTCTTTTAAAATAAGCGTTCAGAGGATAACAGGAGGATGAATGCCCTGCGCTAGGGTGAGACTTAGATACTATGAAGAATGTACAAAATTATTTGGAATTTAAAAAGATAAGTGGAGGCTAAAACCCCCAAAGCAGTGAGAGAAAGGTCGGATGACCTGATTGAAAATGGCAAGGAGAGAATTGCAGAAAGATTTTGGAGACTCGGTGGGGCTGGAGGGATTTGAAGAAGAAGGAGGGCGTGGTGCCCAGTAAGAGGAAAAGAATCCGGATGGGCCGAAAAAAGCGGGCCGCGAGGGGCCAAAGAGGGAGGTGCACCGCATGGGGCGCAAGATGGAGAGGTTCCGCGTGGGGCACAGGAAGGAGACGTGCCTCATGGGGCACTGGAAGGAGTCGTGCCACGTGGGGCACGGGAAGGAGTTGTGCCACGTAGGGCACATAAAGGAGGTGTGCCACGTGGGGCACAGAGGGGAGAGTAAGGATTATAAAAAGGGGCGCGATGCCCGGTGCAAGAAACTGAATCGTACAAAAGATGAAAATAAAATACCTTCTGTGGGGAGGGAATGTGGAGAACCCACGGGAAGGTGCTAAGGAGCACAAAATGTCACGTCCCGATAATTATGCAGCGGATAGTAATAATTCAGAATTAATTCGAGACGATGACCCGAGACGTGAACAGTCGGTAAAAAGCCTCTAGCTAGCACGCACTAAATGTATAACAACATACTTCATAATAGGGCCCAAATATTGAACTCAACTAATCTTGTATTCAAATCTTAACTCATTATATTCAAATGGAAACTATTACAGGACTAAGACTCAATAAAAGGAAAAGTACACAATACTCCTCACTTCCTACTACATGTTCTAACTCTCAAAGAAAACTACTATAACTAGACTCATAGTTGGGACGCTCATCACTCGGACACATTCCCATCCTCGACTTGCTCTTCCTCTTGAACTTCATAGTCACCTAGATTGGGTAAAAGTAGGGGATGAGCAAACTAGCCCATTAGGATTTATATCTCAATGTGCGGACAATGATATAAGTGATTAGCAGTTTAGAACTAGGTAAGCACGATGAATGTCGTGATATGCATGTACGAATAAAACTCATTAAAACATGATACATGAAACAAGGTAGATAGAGTGATCATGATAGAACAAGATTTTAGAACAAGATGATAAGATAGAACTAGCAACAGATCACTTTGTACAATCACGCAAGATTTCACTTGATGTCAAGAACGCAAGATATCACTATTTGCAATAAATGCAGGATGGCCACATCACGCAAGCAAGCAAGCAAGCAAGAACGCACGAGCACGATCATGTAACACTAATCAGGCATATAGACACTAATGTACACCAAGAAAAGATCCATCAAGAATGTACACCAGGACACATGTATGTGGTTATTGTATTTATCATTCAACAAGCAAGCAAGACTCCCAGCGCAGATGCAACACCAGTAATCATTATACCATATGGTTAATAGTATATTTATGACTCTCCGTCATTGGGGCTAGACTGGAGCCCTTGGACACTCGCCGTGCCCAGTCAGCATCTCATTTCAATTTTTAAATGTAGATACCCATAGTCATACAATGGCCAATGAGAGTTTCAATATGTACGCATGTGTAATGTCATGTTCATGATGATGATGAGAGCAAGTAACAAGTAATTGAACATGATTTCATGAGAACAATTGTCAAGAGATAAATTTGGCAGCATAACGGTAAAATTTATACTTTAGTTCAATCTTTACATTAATGGCTTTAGTCTAGATTGTAAATGACACTCACGAGAACAAGAAGAGAAAGGAAGTGCACGCTAACTTCTGGGTACTTCAATGGTACAACCTGCTCGTCGGCCATGTGGGAATCCATGGTCAGAGGAGACTTACGGAGGTCTTAGAGAAAAGGTCACTAGTCTACCGATTCGGAATGACCGGTAGAGAGCTTCCAAATCCCCAAGAAAGGGCTGCCTAGAAGTGCAAGTGTGTAGTGATGTACGCGTGTCAATTCACAATCCATCGGTCTCAAACTCGCGGAAAACACTTAACATGATGGCATGCAATGAACAATGCATTTAACTACACATGGGTTTGCAAGATTTTAAGATAATAATTATCATTTTAATCAAGCTAGAACAGTAACAAGAGCGAATCACAAGTTTCATGAATGATCAAGTCATTAAGAGAATAATTAGAATAATGTTCATGTAATTATAGTTTTTAATGTGTTAACCACTTTTAAGCCATTAAATAACCATCATGTAATGACCAGACCAAAACATGCAATTTACACATTAAACACCAGGTTAAACAGACCTCGGGTGTAGCGGTAAGTTTTGCAAAAGAAATAAGTGGTGTTTCACGCAAAATTCTTAGAACGCGACACACCCCAGTAAGGGTCGCGACGGGGTCAGGACAGAACGCTACAAGGGTATGTACAGAACGTGACAAGGCAGTCAGATCATGTAGAGAGATAGCGGCGGGGCGCTCGTCGCGTTCAGAATGCGACGGGTTTGCTGTCGTGACAAGACCTCAGAACGCGGCCTATCAAGCCAATGCGTTCACAGGGTCTGCGCCTGAATCCGATAGAGAAAAGACATGTTCTTGGATTGCGGTCCAGAACTGCCTTATATTGACATAGGGTGCTTCAAAATAGAGAACAAATTATACAGTGCATGAAAAATAACGAAACCAGTTTTAAACCAACCTAGACATGAAGGGTGCTTCCAGTAAATCGAAATTAGAAATAAGGATGGTTTCGATAGGCTTTAATCAAGTCAAACACAAACGTAAAAGGCAAGTGCAACCCGAAAACATAGTTTCGTGCAGCGACCCTCTTACCATGCTTATAACTTTCTAACTGTTGACATTTAGATAAAACATTAACATAACACATGACGAGGACAACTAGTAGAAAATCTTTCATGTTGTGTTTTTACTCTAATTCGGTTTTGAATCGCATGCAACATATAATGAACGGGAAAAGCCCTGACAGTGCGCGACTTGGGGAAAACGCTTATAATTCAAAATCTACTCATTGGAATTCGATGAAATCTGTGGGAAACGAAAGCCACTTGATGCTCTACACATTGGTATGGAATATGTTAAGGTTTGGCCCGAGAAAACCTACCTTTTGGGTTGAAGAAGTCCCATTTTCCCAGAAAACCTGTGTTCAGACCACTTGCAGGAGAACGCTTACTACACCCAGTACACTGCATGAAAATTGTTCATTTCAGTTGGGTTAGGAAGTAGACTTGACCCTCTTTCCAGGGGTATAAGACTTGCAAGGTTTGGTTAGGTTTGACCTACCTTTGGTCGTCTTCAAGATGACTATCTGTGCAGGTCGCAGCAGACGCAACGGGGAAGAAGAACGGCTTGGTGTGGGCGATCTCCTGCTCCCCAGCCGCCAAGAACTCCTCCACACGACCCCAACAAGATGTAAACTCATCCCCAAGGGTTTGGTGGAGAGTATTTAAGCATCCATGGTGTTTAGGAGTCCTATTGTGACAAGGAAACTAGGGTTGCGGTTTTGACATATTAGTTTCCTAAGTTGAGGATTTCTTCCTCCATTAGAGTGTGTGAGGCTTAAGGAAACCTCCCATCATAGTTAAGCACGAATTGGGTTGCCAAGAATGCAAGATCTCTTCCCAATTCAACTCTAATTACCTCATTCTAATTTCAGCTTATTTAAGCTACGAATTTCCATGCATTTTCTTGCTTTATTTGATTTTTGGGCCAATGATGTCCATTGGCCCATTATGATATTGGGTCATTAATATATAATGTTAGAAGTCTCTCCAATATTTTTATTTAATTTATGGTTGCGTCGTATTTCCGTGTTAACGGTTTTCCGACTTGTTTCCTAATTTGGATAATCGGTCACCTTAACTCTTAACCTAGCCCAATGATTTTTATTGACCCAAATTTCTTTATGGGTCATTAGAGGATATTATTTTAAGTCTATATATGATTTTTATTTAATTTTCTGACTCATCCAAGTACGTGCGATAACGATTTTACGACTTATTTATGAATTACGATAATAAGTCGCAAAACACTTTAAACTTGGCTAATCTGATTTTTCTTGGCACAAATTTCTTTGTGGAACATTTAGGAGTAATGTGTGGGGTTGATTTATAATTTTTACGGAATTTTCCGATATGTGTAGCACATACGATAATGATACGTATGTTTTAAATACTCCGATATTATGGAAAATATTTATTTTCATTTATTTAAATTTTTTTATGTATTTAAAATTTCCGGGGTGCTACACCCTCCCCAACTTAAGAGAATTTGGTCCCTAAATTCATAGATCATTAATTGGATCTCGATAATTATGATCCTTGAGTTGGTTTCAGATTTAATTCCTCTAACTTGTTTCAATCATCGTGGATGCTAGTCCAACATCTACACCTATGGCCAGCCATATTATTCATTTGGTTCCTTCCACTCCTGTTTTCCTTTCACGGTTGTTATAACTCCATCTTGATCCACCAGATGAACTAGGTATAACCACTAGATTATTCCTTTTCATTTTCTCCTTAATGATCTCCCCCACTTAGAAATGTACTACCACTGTTTGCAGCCTGATTTCCAGCCTGAACCATATTTTGTAGGGCCTGTGTGAGTCCAGCCACAGTGTCTTGCATAGTTTGCCACTGGTTGCGAGCCATTGCAGTTGAGTGAGAGAGTTATGAGGGTTCCTGAGAAAGGATGGAAATTAATTAATGTCTCTAGATACATTATAAGGGTCAATGGGTAGGAGTGTTTAATTCTTTCTAACATATTCCCAGTCTCTACCCATTCTCACTAGGTACTATATTTAATTTCATGACATAGGTTCCATAGTATTTCCTAATCCTGAGACATATATTCTATTTGGTATTCCTAGGCTCTGATACCACTAAACTGTCACGTCCCGATAATTATGCAGCGGATAGTAATAATTCAGAATTAATTCAAGACGATGACTCGAGACGTGAACAGTCGGCAAATAAGCCTCTAGCTAGCACACACTAAATGTATAACAACATACTTCATAATAGGGCCCAAATATTGAACTCAACTAATCTTGTATTCAAATCTCAACTCATTGTATTCAAATGGAAACTATTACAGGACTAAGACTCAATAAAAGAAAAGTACACAATACTCCTCACTTCCTACTACATGTTCTAACTCTCAAAGAAAACTACTATAACTAGACTCATAGTTGGGACGCTCATCACTCGGACGCATTCCCATCCTCGACTTGCTCTTCCTCTTGAACTTCATAGTCACCTAGATTGGGTAAAAGTAGGGATGAGCAAACTAGCCCATTAGGATTTATATCTCAATGTGCGGGCAATGATATAAGTGATTAGCAGTTTAGAACTAGGTAAGCACGATGAATGTCGTGATATGCATGTACGAATAAAACTCATTAAAACATGATACATGAAACAAGCTAGATAGAGTGATCATGATAGAACAAGATTTAGAACAAGATGATAAGATAGAACTAGCAACAGATCACTTTGTACAAGCACGCAAGATTTCACTTGATGTCAAGAACGCAAGATATCACTATTTGCAATAAATGCAGGATGGCCATATCACGCAAGCAAGCAAGCAAGCAAGAACGCACGAGCACGATCATGTAACACTAATCAGGCACGTAGACACTAATGTACACCAAGAAAAGATCCATCAGAATGTACACCAGGACACGTGTATGTGGTTATTGTATCTATCATTCAACAAGCAAGCAAGACTCCCAGCACAGATGTAACGCCAGTAATCATTATACCCCACGGTTAACTGTATATTTATGACTCTCCATCATTAGGGCTAGACTGGAGCCCTTGGACACTCGCCGTGCCCGGTCAGCATCTCATTTCAATTTTTAAATGTAGATACCCACAGTCATTAACAATGGCCAATAAGAGTTTCAATATGTACGCATGTGTATTGTCATGTTCATGATGATGATGAGAGCAAGTAACAAGTAAATTGAACATGATTTCATGAGAACAATTGTCAAGAGATAAATTTGGAAGCATAACGGTACGATTTATACTTTAGTTCAATCTTTACGTTAATGGCTTTAGTCTAGATTGTAAATGACACTCACGAGAACAAGAAGAGAAAGGAAGTGCACGCTAACTTCTGGGTACTTCAATGGTATAACCTGCTCGTCGGCTATGTGGGAATCCATGGTCAGAGGAGACTTACGGAGGTCTTAGAGAAAAGTTCACTAGTCTACCGATTCGGAATGACCGGTAGAGAGCTTCCAAATCCCCAAGAAAGGGCTGCCTAGAAGTGCAAGTGTGTAGTGATGTACGCGTGTCAATTCACAATCCATCGGTCTTAAACTCGCAGAAAACACTCAACATGATGGCATGCAATGAACAATGCATTTAACTACACATGGGTTTGCAAGATTTTAAGATAATAATTATCATTTTAATCAAGCTAGAACAGTAACAAGAGCGAATCACAAGTTTCATGAATGATCAAGTCATTAAGAGAATAATTAGAATAATGTTCATGTAATTATAGTTTTTAAATATGTTAACCACTTTTAAGCCATTAAATAACCATCATGTAATGACCAGACCAAAAACATGCAATTTACACATTAAACACCAGGTTAAACAGACCTCGGGTGTAGCGGTAAGTTTTGCAAAAGAAATAAGTGGTGTTTCACGCAAAATTCTGAGAACGCGACACACCCCAGTAAGGGTCGCAACGGGGTCGGGACAGAACGCGACAAGGGTATGTACAGAACGCGACAAGGCAGTCAGATCAGGCAGAGAGATAGCGACAGGGCGCTCGTCACGTTCAGAACGTGACGGGTTTGCTGTCGCGACAAGACCTCAGAACGCGGCCTATCGGGCCTTCGCGTTCATAGGGTCTGTGCCTGAATCCGACAGAGAAAAGACATGTAAGAGGATTGCGGTCCAGAACTGCCTTATATTGACACATGGTGCTTCAAAAATAGAGAACAAATTGTACAGTGCATGAAAAATAACGAAACCAGTTTTAAACCAACCTAGACATGCAAGGGTGCTTCCAGTAAATCTAAATTAGAAAACAAGGATGGTTTCGATAGGCTTTAATCAAGTCAAACACAAACGTAAAAGGCAAGTGCAACCCGAAAACATAGTTTCATGCAGCGACCCTATTACCACACTTATAACTCTCTAACTGTTGACATTTAGACAAAATGTTCAACATAATACATGACGATGACAACTAGTAGAAAAACTTTCATGTTGTGTGTTTTCTCTAATTCGGTCTGGAATCGCATGCAACATATAATGAACGGGAAAAGCCCTGACAGTGCGCGACTTGGGGAAAACGCTTATAATTCAAAATCTACTCATTGGAATTCGATGAAACCAGTGGGAAACGAAAGCCAACTTGATTCTATACACATTGGTATAAGATATGTTAAGGTTTAGCCTGAGAAAACCTACCTTTTGGGTTGAAGAAGTCCCATTTTCCCAGAAAACCCATGTTCAGACCACTTGCAGGAGAACGCTTACTACACCCAGTACACTGCATGAAAATTGTTCATTTCAGTTGGGTTAGGAAGTAGACTTGACCCTCTTTCTAGGGGTATAAGCCTTGCAAGGTTTGGTTAGGGTTTGACCTACCTTTGGTCGTCTTCAAGATGACTATCTATGTAGGTCGCAGCAGACGCAACGGGGAAGAAGAACGGCTTGGTGTGGGCGATCTCCTGCTCCCCAACTGCAAAGAACTCCTCCACACGACCCCAACAAGATGTAAACTCGTGCCCAAGGTTTGGTGGAGAGTATTTAAGCATCCATGGTGTTTAGGAGTCCTATTGTGACAAGGAACTAGGGTTGCGGTTTTGACATATTAGTTTCATAATTTGAGGATTTATTCCTCCATTAGAGTGTGTGAGGCTTAAGGAAACCTCCCATCATAGTTAAGCACGAATTTGGTTGCCATGAATGCAAGATCTCTTCCCAATTCAACTCTAATTACCTCATTCTAATTTCAGCTTATTTAAGCTACGAATTTCCATGCATTTTCTTGCTTTATTTGATTTTTGGGCCAAATGATGTCCATTGGCCCAATTATGATATTGGGTCATTAATATATAATGTTAGAAGTCTCTCCAATATTTTTATTTAATTTATGGTTGCGTCGTATTTCCGTGTTAACGGTTTTCCGACTTGTTTACTAATTTGGATAATCGGTCACCTTAACTCTTAAAACTAGCCCAAATGATTTTTATTGACCCAAATTTCTTTATGGGTCATTAGAGGATATTATTTTAAGTCCATATATGATTTTTATTTAATTTTCTGACTCATCCAAGTACGTGCGATAACGATTTTACAACTTATTTATGAATTACGATAATAAGTCGCAAACACTTGAAACTTGGCTAATCCGATTTTTCTTGGCACAAATTTCTTTGTGGAACATTTAGGAGTAATGTGTGGGGTTGATTTATAATTTTTACGGAATTGTCCGATATGTTTTAGCACATACGATAATGATACGTATGTTTTAAATACTCCAATATTATGGAAAATATTTATTTTCATTTATTTAAATTTTTTTATGTAATTAAAATTTCCGGGGTGCTACACAAAAGATGAGTGGAATGGAAAATAAGAAGGTGGGGAAGGCCCCTTGGTCTTTGCCTTGCCCGGCTATTGCGGTTCAGCTTGGGAATTGGCCTTTTGACCCTCAGGTACTTCCTCACATATTTTACCCAGCGGGCAGATGGCCTTGCTCTTCTCGGAGAATTTGAGTGGCTCTCAATGATTGGATTGTTGACTTCTGTCAGAGTTTCAACAAATAGTGGTAACTCCCTTGGAATACAATTTAATGAAAGGGTGGGGAGTTCCATTGACGGAGTCGGAAGCAACAATAAGGGGACCGTGCCCAATGATTGTATGGCTTTTGATATGGAAAGGGGCACGACCCCTTGAGTGATTGATTGTGCTAAGGATTTGGCTCTGGAATGAGTTAGCACAATCTGAATAGTTGACCCCTTCACTAGCGTGGGAAGGTTCACAACAATGGTGTGAGGGGTCATGAGAGCTTGGAGGGAGAGATTCCCTATGAGTATTTCGAATTGAAGTTGGATGGCAACTGGAATGATTGGCATATTTTTAGAAGGCCTCTTAACGGCCATGATTGGAGGGGAGGATTCCCGCTCAGTAAATGTGCCCGGTATGGAAACAATGACCGGCATGCGAGGGATAGGTTCTTGAATTTTGAAAAGCATGCCCAGTTCCGGGGCGTCCTTCTTTTACTGACATGGCTCACTGCTCTTTAAAGGGGTGCACCTGTTTCATCGGATGGGGGTAGATGCGGATGGAGTGGAAGGCTGTATGGCCGGTGGAGGTGTAATGGGTATAATAGGGAGGCTTTGCTCGGGTTGGGTTGCCAATGGCGTTGGCGCAGTGGGAGGTGTAACGATTGGTTTAACGGTAGGTTTACTGATGGAGGGTTTGGTAAATGTGGATAGCAATGTAGGAGGTGTAGTAAATGGCGTACGAACATGACCTCGGAAGGTTCACCGTCGTAACACCAAGTGGTTTCATAGATGGGTTTGGCGCTGGCAACCTCAGCTCGAGCAACAGGCTGTGGTGGAGGTACGATAGCTGGAGCTGGTATGGGTACCGAGTAGTGCAACGTAGGGCACGAGAGCTTCTTCTTGAATGACAGGGCGTCGTATGGCCCGGTTGGAGGCTGCTGTGTCTGAGGAGGACGAATCAGTGGACGCCTGGGTGGAGGCATGTTGTGGTAGATGGGTGTTTGTGGAGGCATATGATGTGGATGTTGTAGGGTGGCGAGGTGGATGGTGGATGGCACCCACTGATCCGTTCTTTTCGGATTGATATTTGATTGAAAAGATCTACGATCGGAGAGTCCATTAAATGTGTCTGGATGTAACGTCCCCGCTCGTAGAGCTTTTCCATCATCTCGATTTGGTTCATGGCCAGGATGTGCTTGAACCTCGGAGCAGAGTTAAAAATGATTATTTTGACTTGCTCTGACTCCGAGAGCACATGCTGCATTCTCGTGGCCATTGACCTCCAACGGTCAGCAAAGTGTATAAATTCCTCGTTAGCCTTCATCTTCTCGGATACTAGATCCGTGATAGAGAGATAAGGACTAATGCGGTCTTTGTACCTTTGAAGGAATTTTTTGTGTAGAGAGAGGAAGTCTCCTGCCTCACTTGATTCTAAAGAGTAGAACATTCGAGTGCAGGGCCGTCAGAGATTTTCTAAAAAGATATGCCAAGGTGATTGTGTCTCGTTTCCAACGAGAGGACTCTAGAGAAACTCCTTGACATGAAGGTAGGGGTTACCCATGCCATTGTACAATTGGTACGTTGGCATCTCCGAAGTATGTATATAAATTTGAGGGAGAGCCGCATGGCGGCAACGGGGTCACCCGCAGGATTGGAAAGCTTATTTATTTGACCCTCCAGATCGTTCAATTTCTGGAGAAGAGCATGTTGCAGTGGAGTGGGTTGTCTGGGCATATGAGAGAGTACGTGGGGGTGGCCGCGAATTAGTGGGCCTTCCCAGGTTGGTCTGTATGGACCGGGGCACGGGAGTGCAAATGGCCAGGGGGCCGGTGACGAGAATGTACAAGGGTATGTGGCGAAGTCGCCGGATATACAAAGGCGGGTGCCTAGGAGAAGGTGAGGGAGGCGGAGTCACACCCTCAACTAAGATTGAATCAAGTTGAGTTGTTGAGGGGTGAGCTGATCAAGTGCATGCAGGACAGTTTGGACAGTGGGATCCTGGTGGGGGGAAGGCTCTCGCCGGGTTTTGATTGGAGGTAAATGTGAGGGGACATCAAATTGGTTAGTGCGCGGTGTGCGCACATAACCATAGGAAGTAGAAGGTTCCCTCACGGTGGTGAAATGGACGGACATGGGACTGAAAAGATAGGACATCTGAATTATCCTCATAGTCCACATAATTAAATCCAGCATGATGATATTGGTCCATTTTAACAAGGCAAGCAATCAAACAGGTTGAACAAAGATGTTAATCAATCAATATGGTTCAAACAAGTTGTGATGCTTACGCTCGTTTTAGGAGTTTCACAATTAATTAATGGATTGAAAATGTAGCGTCACTCCAGATGAGACCTTAGTTGGGTAGAGTATGGAACTTCAGGTACAACTAAGCTCACCCTCACCACGCAATAGGATAACTAACCCGGGTCAACGGAGGGGTACAACCAGCTCAGTCCGCCGTGAGAGAATCCACGGGGTACGAAGACTTACGGCGTTCCGGGAGAAGGTTCGCTAGTCCAAAGGGATGAAATGCCCAATGGAGAGCTTGCCTTCACCGGAAGGGTGTGTGGAGCCTAGGATATAGGGAAGGAGGTCCCCCGACCGATGCAAAATGCCCTGTATGTAGCAGTTTATAGCAGAGATGGCAGCAAAGGGGCGTGTTTCTGTCATCAGTCAAATCGCATCCGGTACAGCGGCCGCTATTTGACTTAATCACATCCAGTCACCTGGCCACAGATCTGAAAGCCCCAGAAGGCTGTCAGCGCCGCGGTCAGTCCCTGTGGATGGTCTGTCAGACAGAAACTCGTTGGCTACTGCCGCCGCGACAAGAAAGTGAAACGCGTCCGATCAGGTGGACGCGTTATAAACGTGTCCTCTGTGTCAGACGTATATATATATAATATATATATATATATATATGAAACATACAAGCATGCAACACAGTATAAAGCAGGAAAAAGAAGGAGGGGCACGTGAAAGTGCCAAGGAAAGTGCCATGTGGGGCACGAGGGAGGAGGGTAATCAAAAGGAAAGCGTAAAAAGAGGTCCCATCGCGATCGCCAATCTGTGGGACTGCTTTTCACTTTTTCGAGGTTCCTTCGGAACTCCGAAGAAGGAAGAAAGAAAGAGGCCCACAAAGAGGGATGATAAACAGAGGAAAAGAAAAGAACGTGATCGCCAGGCACGCGAGGGTGCCGAATGGAGAATGCACGCGAAAGGGTGCAGATGGAATGGGTGATCGCGAAAAGTACCTGTTGGAGCGTGGGAGGTTGCGCGGGGGTGTGGTTCCTCTTCCTCTACGAGCACGACCGGCTGTGGTAGAGGGCATTTTTCGTGTTGATTACCCTGACAAAATAGACATGAAAAGGAAAAGGGGATTAGCTGCGTGTAGTATACAAATCCTCAAATAAAGAATGAAAAGAATGACATGGGGAAGAACACACCTTGGGTGGTGGCTTTTAAACCCTTAAAGATAGGTGTGTGTGTGTGTGTATGCATGCATGTGTGTGTATAAAAAGAGTATAAGGGAGCCACGTGGGGCCCGAAGGAGGTGGATAAACAAAGAGAAAGAGAAAGGGGAGGGGGTGCTTCCCCAAATGGTGGATGGCGCGGCGGCGCTGCTGGAATGGATGGAGGAAGAAGAGGAGGAAGACGCTCCCGCTTCGCTCCGAAGTGCGTGGAGGACGACGCCGGCTCCGAACTCCAAGGAGGAAGGCGTGGATCGGCATGGAACGGTAGAGGCTTCTCCTTGGCTCGGGAGTCGAGGCAAGAATCCGGCAGGGCTTCGCCGTGTCTGAGTGGATGCCCCCCCTGAACAACTGACCCTCGAGTCTATATTTATAGGCAACATAGACTCAAATCACGTCGGCTACAGCGAACGCGTCTATGAATTGAAACGCGTCGGGTATGAGCGCCGTGAATTAAGAGTCAATTTGATGGGACAGTCGCATGATGATCGTAGTCCACAGCTATGTTTGGAATCGCGTCGGGTAGGGCCGCCGCGACTTGAAACGCGGCGGTCCTCGCGGACGCGATTTCAATTGGGTAATGATTCGAAGCATGGGCTCATAAAGCGCCGTTCTCAACCGTAGGCTTTAGGGTTTGACTTTTAAATCACGGCGACCTTGGTGGATGCGACTCTAATTAAAGCATGTGGTGGAAAATGCGTCGGCTTACCCGCCGCGTTAAATACATAGTCGCGTCCAGCATACCCGACGTGTTAAAGAATATAATCGCGTCTGCCATACATGACGCTTTCAGTTGCCTTCATAAGCACGTCCGCCAGGCCCGACACGACTTGAAAATGATGCCCACGACCTCCGGCCAGCCTTGGAAATGAAGAGGAAGCACCGGGGAAGAATGGGTGAGATCCATAAATATTGGGAAAACACTCTTGCAAGGCAATATGAGGCCATTTGTGGCATTATGGCGTAATATGAAATTTACCGCGGTGGAGTCGAATTCGCTTGTCTACACCACCATCATAATTTCTATCTTTACTATTGTGATCATCCATTTCTTGCATGTACATCGAAATAAATAAACTGCATTCTTCCACAAGATATCCTTGTGCAATTGAACTTCCACTCGAGCTTTATTACCCACATAATCTTTCAATTTCTTCAAATATCTTTCAATTGGATACATCCATTGATATTGAACTGGACCACACATCCTTGTCTCGTATGCAAGTGCACTATTAAATGTATCATAATATCAAAGAACGATGGTGAAAAAATCTACTCTAGCTTGCATAAGATAATTACAATATCGGCCTCCCATCTCAACAAACTTGCTTCATCCAACACTTTTGAACAAATAGCTTTAAAATATTGACTAAGATGAATAATTAGATTTGCCACTTCTTTAGGAACGATACCACGAAGTACTAAAGGAAGCAACACTTGCATGTACACATGACAATCATGACTTTTCAATCTTGTGATTGTTTTGCTACCCATATCAACACATCTGGAGAGGTTTGAAGAATAGCCATCTGGAACTTTTATATTTTTGATGAAGTTGCATGTATGAGACTTTTGTGCATTGTTCAACTTATAAATAGCATCTGGGAAACACACCGAATTCTCGTAAGGATGTAGTTCTAAATGAATTTTCAACACATGTAAATCTTTTCTTGAGTTGAGGTTGTCTTTCTCTGTCCCCGACAAATTGAACATGTCAAGAATATTGTCACATATATTTTTTTCAATATGCATGACATCTAAATTGTGACGAATGATCAGAGATCGCCAATATGACAGAAATCTGAAGAAAATGCTCTTTTTCTTCCACTTTCTGTTCTTTTCTAAACTTTTTCTTAAGTTCTCCAACTCTTTCTTGAAAGGCTTGCCAAACCTTACTAGGTCCATCTCTTGTTGTTGTCTCCACAATTCATAACATGTCTTCATTATTAACTTTCCTTTATCACAATGTCGACCATCAAATTTATCTTTGTACTGACTCTTTCTCCATCTGTGTGTTATTGGAAGAAAACGACGATGCCCTAAATAACTATGTTTTTTACTGTGAGGAAGACGGAGAGAATAAGTTGATCATTGCAAATTGGACATGCGAGCTTCCCTTAGTACTCCATCCAAACAAGTTTGCAAACTTGAAAAATCATTTATGGTCCATAGCAAGGCGGCTCGCAAAGTAAAGTTATGCTTCTTTGCAGCATCATATGTCTTGATCCCATTATCCTACAAGTCCTTTAACTCTTCTACTAATGGTTGTAAATAGACATCAATGTCATTTCCTGGAGCTTTCGAACTGGGAACCAATAATGACATCATCATGTAAGCTGACTTCATACACATCCACGGTGGAAAATTATAAGCCATTAGTACAACTGGTTATACACTATACTTTGAAGACTTGTTCCCAAAGGGATTAAACTCATCACTGGCTAAGCCAAGTCGAACATTATGGCTTTCAGAAGCAAAATCTGGGTACAGCTGATCAAAGTCCTTCCATGCCGAAGAATCTGCAGGATGACGCATCTCACCATGAGATTGGTAAGGGCAACTGCCATTATGCCATGTCATCCACTGAGCTGTCTTTAATGAGATAAATAGGCATTGCAATCTATCCTTTAAAGGAAAATAGTGCTACACCTTTCTTGCCACCTTCTTACTACTTTTTGAGGTATTATCTTTATATCTTGGAGTACCACACTCTGGACATTGAAATTTATCTTTATTTTCTTTCCAAAATAACACACAATCATTTTTACATACATCAATCTTTTCATAACTAAGTCCCATTCTTTGACAATCTTCTTTACTTCATACCAATTTTGGTACAAATGCATCACTAGGTAAAACTTGTTTAAACAACACAAGTATCATATTATACATTTAACTGTAAGACCATTCAAAGATTTCATGTGTATCAACTTCAAAAGAAACTTCAACTAAGACATATCTTTGCACCCATCATACAAAGGAGTTTCTGCATCTTCTAATAACTTATAAATTTTTTGTGCTTTTGGATTCGGTTCTTCCTCATCTTCTCTAACAAGCACATCATTGCTTTGAAAATCAGGTAGCATGTCCATCACTTCATCGAATTCTAATTCATTTTGCGATTCAATAAGTTGTGTCTCTAGTGTCGGGGTATCATCATGTACTTGCTCACCGTGTGATAACTAAGTCCGATAATTTAACCATATTCCATCACATATTAGATGCTCATACACACAATCCTTCTAAATATGAAGCCATTGCAACATCTTCTACATGGACATTGAATCACTCTTTTTCTTCTCCATATCTAAATCCTATTCTGTCATCATGATATGCAAACTCTAAAAAATCTTTAACTCCATTGAGATACCTAGGGTCTAGCCTATTAGGAATATCCATCCAACTCTTATCCAATCAGCCATTTTGTGACACAGACAAATTTTGCACACAAAGAAAAATGTCAATTAAGAAATAGACATCATTTCCCTATAATCATACACAATCACAATACATATATTTAACATCCATGTACACACATACATGTCACTGAAAAATCTGGCAACATTCACATAACCACACAACAATTTGGTCGATATGCATTATACAAGTGAGCCACCACCCAGGCTCGCTGGATCACATTCACATAACCACACCGATTATAATGTAAATATGCATTATAAAAGTGAGCCACCACCCAGGCTCACTGGATCACATTCACATAACCACACCAAATATGATGTAAATATGTATTATGAAAGTGAGCCACCACCCAGGCTCGCTAGATCACATACCTTGGTAGCCAACGGTAAGGACAATGGCCAATAATAAGTTTGATTATGTGGGAGAAGGTCAAGCTGAGTGCAAAAAAAAATCATATGTGAGACATGATAATTAAAACAAAAGTAGAATGAAGTTACAAAGGGAGTTCAAACAAATGTCTAACAACATAAAGAGAATAACAAAATATATTAGACTGTGAAAATATTTTTTTTGAACGATGGACTCTGAAAACACAGTAATGAGACAGTGCAAGTACATTCATTAGGCTATCATTTTCTTAGATTTTTGTTCAAACTATCCTCTTTTAAGGTTGATTTTTGAAAAACCCAATATGCACTTATTTTGGTGAAACTTTGATAGACAAAATCTTTAACATGTCAACAAGGGCCATATATTTTTTGTAGCAAAATATAAACTTTTCATTCACTTTTTTTGTCCAGATAAACAAAACTTTTCTTCCACACAACTTGTTATTTGCAGTACAAAATAAAGATAACAATGGCCTGCATGGAAGAGGAGAAGGTGTCGGAGGGGGGTTCACCCCTTCAGTTTTGGTGGGGGGGGGGGGGGGGGGGGAGCAGAGAAAGAGATAGACAGGAGGAGGCGGCGGCACTCTAGCGGTGTGGGCTCAGCAGCAGCTCCGAGACGATGGCAACGACAGCAGGGGGTTGCTCCCCTCTACGATGGGGCCTGTATGGGGAAGAGGAGAAGGTGTCAGAGGGGGGTTCACCCCTTTCGGTTATGGTGGGGGGAGCAGAGAAAGAGATAGATAGGAGGAGGAGGCGGCACCGAAGGGAGAGTCACATACCTACGGTTGTGGCGGTCAAAGGCTCCCAGCGGTGGCGCTCCGACGGTGTGGGCTCAGTAGCAGCTCAGAGGCGATGGTGGGGGTCCCAAATGGCGCGGAGTGTTTCAAGGGGGGAGGGAAGGCAGGGGTTTAAAATGGCACGGGGTGTTCAAGGGGGAGGGGAAGGAGGGTTTTAAAATGGTGCCATTTTTTTCAGAGGAGGGAGAAGCGCAGGG
>JACBKR010004411.1:0-23916 GCA_014218235.1 Colocasia esculenta | reverse complement strand
AAATCTCTGGAAATACAATCGGTTCCATTACCCACCAACTCGAGGTTGCAACTCCTTTGAGTGAGGGTAAGAAACTTAAAGAATATTACCCTGCTAGCTCAATCATAATTCAGGACATGATTTACCCGGTGACTTGATATGTTTAGAAATGTGGGATTACGATGTAATTCTTGGGGTTAATTGGCTATCTAAATATCATGCAAAATTAGTTGCCAACTCAGACAAGTGACTTTCCAAAAAGAAATTTATTCGATGATCTTTGATAAACCCCCACCAGGAGAATACCAATAATTTCAGCAGTTAAGGCTTGTAAACTAGTACAGAAGGTTGTCAAGGGTATTTAGCTTCTGTGACCCTATTTAATCAGAACATTACTGGATTGGAAGATATTCCGGTAGTAAGGGAATTTCTTGATGTTTTTTCCTGAGGAGCTACCTGGCATACCAACAACTAATAGAGAGGTGAATTTTTCAATTGAATTTGTACCAGGAGCAACCCAGTATCAAGAACACCATACAGAATGTCGATAGAAGAATTGAAAGAGCTAAAAGGCAATTGTTGGAATTGTTAGAAATGGATTATTAGACCTAGTACCTCACCTTGGGGTGCTTCTGTATTGTTTGTAATGAAGAAGGAGGGTCCCGTCCCATTGGTGTGTAAAATCACTAAGACTATTACACCACTAATTCTTCATTTCATTATTAGAAAAGGGATTTATTCTTCATTTTACAATAATTGAAATAATTCTTCATTTCATTATAAAATCACTAAGACTATTACAACCCACTATTCGGAGCCAATACCTAGGCTCAATGACATCATTACATTGAAAAGAAATCTAAAGCAATAACTATAAGACTCCATAGTACTAAGGCAACTTCATCAACTGACTCTAGGTCGCTCATCACACTGGCCCCCCCCGTCCCATGGTGTGTGTGACGTCATTGTCAGACTTACCTGAGACACAATAACAAATAACGAAGGGTGGGCGATAACACCCAGTAGGACTTAAATCTCAGGCTCAAGTAGGCTTTAAATAATTAATACATTAAATGGCAGAGTAACTAATGATAGAGAGAGAGAGTCAAGTAATGTAAGAGACAGCATGATAGCACGTGATTGAAATAGCGTGTGTCCAGATATAGCACAGGAATCGAGTATAGCACAATGATTATGAACACAAGTAACGTCAACATCAAACATAGCAAGTAACATGTATAGCGAGGAGAGAGAAAGTAGATGGCCATGTAGAGAGAGTAAATTGCACTTTGATTGATTTTCCTCAATCGAAATAGTGGGCACTTTGGTTATCCGTAGATAGCCGAGAGAGAACATAGCACTTGTTTTGATTATTAATGGCACTTTGTTGTCAAAGGACAACGAGAGATAATAGTTGAACAATAGCAGTGCAGTAGAAGTACGACAATAGTCGCTCAATAACAGACAATAGCAGTTCAGTAATAGTCAGTGGTAGTGCAGTACGTCTGAACAAACTTAACAGTATAACAGTCAATGTCTAGCTAATTTAGAAAAATCATTCAGAACCGGTGCAAATGCAGACACCGTCATTAGCCCCTGCAGGTATTTTCAGGTGGCTCTCTGCCCCCAGACTAGATGGAGCCCCTCGGACAGTCTCCGTGCCCTCAGCAGTATGCATTCATGTCAGCAGAGTCACAAGACCCATTTAGCGCTAGACAGCCAAGAACTGTACAAAACAGTAGGAGCCACACAGCTCAAGGGTACTAAGAGAGTTCCAAATGAATAGACGAGATAGTAGAGTGAACTTGAATAGATGAGCGAGTAGAGTGTAGATGAGATCTTATGGTCGTTGCACGTGAACATCGGTTAAACAGGCGATAGTAACAGTTGCAGAACACGCGCACTTGGTGTTGGCAGTCAGGTGGAATACACTACCTTTCCGCTGGCCATTCTACACACAGGTCCAGAGGTCCGGCGTGATTCAAGATAATAACGAGAGCAAACTCAGGCCGTTTGGATCTTGCCGATCCCTAAAGGGTATCATAGGTGTTAGGGTACAACCAGCTCGTCGACCATGTGGAATCCATGTACAGAGGAGACTTACGGAGCTTTGGTCAAGGGGTCACTAGTTCGATGAAAGGAATATCCGACGGAGATTCACCACAAGCCAAGAAGAGGCTTTCCTATCGTGCTAAGTGTGTGCGCATGCCACGCATGAGAATCACTCGAGTGCGTTTGTGTGAATCCGATTATGGAAACTTCGTTTATAGAAACTCATTTGTGGAAAGTATCATGAGTAATAATCATGAAGTAATAACCATGCATGACCAATTTTATCAAGTAACTACGTGTTTTAGCAAGTTCGTTAACAAGGCAAGAAAGTGAATAATCGATAGGTAGAGAGCATGATCATGAACTTAAGATCAATTAAAAATCATGTGACATTTTTAACTTTCATATGGGTTGTTAAATGCATGAAAAGACTTTCTAGAACCTTCCTAGAATGGATCAAACTCACACATGCAAAGAACGACACAAATGATGGAAACCAAGACGTATGCCCCTTAGAAGGCATTGTAGTCCCATCCCTTCACTTCCTTAGGTCATAACTCATTGATTTTTTATTCAAATCTCACATATGAATTCTATATGGAATCCTTTCTAATGAGGAATCTAGCAAAGAAAACAGCTCGTCAATCCGAGGTCTATAGAAAAGTTATGGCCGATTAAGTGGACATAGGCAGAACGCGACACATTGCCTGTCGCCTTCTGAAAGTGAAGGCGACCATCATCTTGTCGCCTTCTGAAGAAGACCACGAAATTGTCTAATTTTTGGTATGGGTTGTAACCATGATGTTTTCGCTTTATGGTAGCGACGTGTCGACCTGTCGCTACCTGAAATGAAGTTGGGTTGCTTTTTCTACCTATTTCCAACTCCGACTTGGATTAGATTTGACATCTGTGGGTTGAAAAATCAAAACAAATGCTAGGGTGATCCAAATCGAGTGAAACCACCTTTATTAGTTAGATTACAACTAATACTTTGTACAATAGCAAATAATTGAGAGACAACGATCGTTTGCCTATGTAATAAGATGTATTGTGACTGACTACATGAATCTAACATAGTGATCATGTTTGGGCTAAAAATCTTGGTACAGTAAAGTAAAATTAGCAAAATCAGTGTCCAATGACAATAGACTCATAGGGTAACAAGTTCTATGTTTAACACTTGATCTAAAAATGACTCCACAAAGAGGTATGGAACTTATAACACAAGTCAAGGTTAATCGCAATAGTACATTGTCAAGATCATGCAACATTTAATTTGTAACGTAGGATGGATGAAAATTAGGGCTTTGGGGCAAAAGATGCCTAACATCCATAGTAACTCCAGTTAAAATTTGAGAGCACGAGGTTGAGTATACATGGAGATAAAGAATAAGAAGAAGGTCAAGTTCATGGTTTTTGCAGAATTTCAAAAATCAACCATAAAAGATTGGGTTGATTGAAAATATGAAACTTGAGGTTTTGTTCCTAGTACATGGAACAATCTACAGACGAAATTATTAGGTTTTTCTTGTGAGAATGCCTACCTTTAGTCGTTTTACTCTTCTAGGGCAAGAACTTGAAGAACTCGGGATGAAGCTTGATGAAGCCTTCAACCCACGAAATCTCCTCCTCCTTGGCCTCTTCTCCACGTCCAGTAAGTCCCAACAACATGTTAGGCCAGCCATGGAGAGATTGGGAGTATTTATGCTTGTTCGTTTTCTATTTCCTAATAGGACTCCAACTCCTATTTAATTACGAATTTTCCTATTTAATCCCACCTTCCAAGCCTTGCCATGTCCTATGGGTTTGGGTTGGATCTAAATTTGTGGCTAACCTATTTGGTTAGGTTTAGGAATCCAATTCCAACCAAAACTTCCTATTTAATGCATTAAATACCTCTTTTCTATTAAGAAATAATTAAGTTGCGAATTTAGAGTATTTTCCTTTATTTATCTTTTTAAAAATCCTTATTTTGGCCCAATAAATTTTTATGGTCAATTTAACCAAACCATTATTTATTGGAATTTATCTTATGAGATTTCCCTTTTTAATTAGGGAATAATAGAGTTGTGGATTTTATTGTATTTTCCTTTTGAATTTTTCATGGGATATGAGAGGTCCATTGGTCCAAACCCGATAATGGTTAATCATTACATGATGTGGAAGTCTCTCTCACATGTTCGCTAATTTATGGCACGTTATTTTTCGTGTTAACGGTTTTCCGACTTAGTTCCCTAAGTTGGATATGAGTCACATTGTGACGTATACCTGGCCAATCGGATTTTCATTGCTTAAATTTCTTAGTAGAACATTTAGAAATATGTCTCTGGGTTGATTTATCATTTTTAAGGAATTTTATATGTGTTCTTGCACATACGATAATGGTATGTATGTTTTCTATTATTCCGTTTTATAGAAATTTATTATTTTGAATTTTTAAAATACTGAATTTCCAGGTTTCTACATCCTCCCCCACTTAAAAAAGAATTTGGTCCCCAAATTCATATGATATGATACGACTACCAATTTATTCTAAGTATTTAAATCCATCATCTCCCCCACTTAGGGCCTTGCTATTTTGAAAATAATATGAAATTATACTAAGGGTGTAGTGATAATACCTTGTCCACCTTCATTGGCATGATTCATATCCACAAGGGCTTGTAATCATCCTTGGCGTGGAGTTTGGTTCTTATTTTTTGGGCAATCGATGACTCGATGTTGTTGACTTCCACATCACAAGTATCTGCCCAATTTATTCCAACAGTTATCAACCTGATGCCCTGGCTTTTCACAAAATTCACAAACTTCCTTCCGTTTCACCTCACCTTTCATTCTCTTGCTATCTACTGTATTTCTTCCTTTATTATCATTGGAATGAGCAGCACGTTCCCTTTTCAACACCTTCTTCTTATGGATCTTTTCAAGTTCCATGGTGTCCTCAACTAATGAGCTCTTAAACCATGTTTGAATATACTACAATGTCTAGTGGAGCCAACGTTTCCCAGACACAGGTCTCAACCCTTCTAAGAATCTCTTTGCCTTCATCTTTTTCGTACTCACCAATGTGGTGCATACTGTGCTAGTTTTTCAAATTGCACTATATATTCTGCTATAGACATCTTCATTGTTTTAAATTGGCGAATTCATTTGCCTTCTTCTCACGAACCCTCTCGGAAAAGTATTTGGTGTTGAAGAGTTCTAAAAATTATCCACTCTATATTGATGTTGGGTAATTGCTGACTGGTAGCTTCCCACCAAGCTCTAGCATCGTGGTCCAACTGGAAGGTTGCCAGAAGGACTTTCTCCTACTCTGAACATTGCATAACTCTAAAGATTCGTTCCATCGCCTTCACCAAATTTTCAGCTTCATCAGGATCCAGAGTTCCATTAAACCTAGGGGATTTATTCATTGAAAGTTCCCATATAGTCTCCTGTCCCATTTCTTGCTCCTGCTTGATCACGTTGTTAAGGGCTTGAGTTAACCCATGTACAGTTTCTTGTAATTCGTGCATTTATGCATGCTCGCCAGCCATCTCCTCTAGTTGCTGCGAGCAATAATACTTATTAATTTTAAACTTAGGGTGCTTATACATATAGTTAAGCTCCTAGTATAACCCCAAGCTTTACCCAACCTCTCACATAGGTATGGTGGTTGACTTAGACATGTGTCATGGCAGTTCGTCCTAGAACACCCTATACCTAAGAGTTGCAATGAGGACATCTTAGAACATCTTAAACCTAAGATATCCAATCAAGACATCCTAGGCTCTGATACCACTGTCACGCTCCTCCAATTTAGCAGCGGAATAAATCGGAGGAAAACGTGAGCAACAAGTATGGTAACGAATTGTGCATACAGACGCAAACATAGATCATCTAACAAATAATAATTGAATAAATTCTTCATTTCATTATAAAATCACTAAGACTATTACAACCACTAATTCGGAGCCAATACCTAGGGCTCAATGACATCATTACATTGAAAAGAAATCTAAAGCAATAACTATTAGACTCCATAATACTAAGGCAACTTCATCAACTGACTCCAGGTCGCTCATCACACTGGTCCCGTCCTATTGGTGTGTGTGACGTCATTGTCAGACTTACTTAAGACATAATAACAAAACGAAGGGTGAGCGATAACGCCCAGTAGGACTTAAATCTCAGTCTCAAGCAGGCTTTAAGTAATTAATGCATTAAATGGCAGAGTAACTAATGATAGAGAGAGAGAGAGTCAAGTAATGTAATAGACAGCATGATAGCACGTGATTGAAATAACGTGAGTGTCCAGATATAGCACAGGAATCGAGTATAGCACATGATTATGACACAAGTAACGTCAACATCAAAAAATAGCAAGTAACATGTATAGCGAGGAGAGAGAAAGTAGAAGGTCACGTAGAGAGAGTAATTGCACTTTGATTGATTTTTCTCAATCGAAATAGTATGGCACTTTGGTTATCTGTAGATAGCCGAGAGAAAACATAGCACTTTTTTGATTATTAAATGGCACTTTGTTGTCAAGGACAACGAGAGAATATAGTTGAACAATAGCAGTGCAGTAGGAGAGTACGACAGTAGTCGCTCAATAACAGGACAGTAGCAGTTCAATAATAGTCAGTGGTAGTGCAGTATGTCTGAACAAACAGACTAACAGTATAATAGTCAATGTCTAGCTAATTCAGAATAGTTAGTTAGAACCGTTGCAAATGCAGACACCGTCATTAGCCCCTGCAGGTATTTTCGGGTGGCTTTCTGCCCCCAGGACTAGATTGGAGCCCCTCGGACACTCTCCGTGCCCTCATCAGTATGCATCAAGTCAGTAGAGTCACAAGACCCATTAGCGCTAGACAGTCAAGAACTATACAAAACAGTAGGAGCCACACAGCTCAAGGGTACCAAGAGAGTTCCAAATGAATAGACGAGATAGATGAGATAGTAAAGTGAACTTGAATAGATGAGTGAGTAGAGTGTAGATGGATCCTATGGTCATTGCACGTGAAACGTCGAGTAAACAAGCGATAGTAACAGTTGCACAACACGCGCACTTGGTGTTGGCAGTCAGGTGGAATACACAACCTTTCCACTGGCCATGTTACATACAGGTCCAGAGGTCCGGCATTATTCAAGATAAGAACGAGAGCAAACTGAGGCCGTTTGGATCTTGCCGATCCCTAAAGGGTATCATAGGTGTTAGGGTACAACCAGCTCGTCGACCATGTGGAAATCCATGGACAGAGGAGACTTAAGGAGGCCTTGGTCAAGGGTCACTAGTCCGGCAAAAGAATATCCGACGGAGAGTTAACCACAAGCCAAGAAGAGGCTTTCCAATCGTGCTAGAGTGTGTGCGCATGCCACGCATGAGAATCGCTCGAGTGCGTTGTGTGAATCCGATTATGGAAACTTCGTTTATAGAAACTCAATTTATGGCAAGTATCATGAGTAATAAATCATGATGTAATAACCATGCATGACCAATTTTAGCAAGTAACTATGTGTTTTAGCAAGTTCGTTAACAAGGCAAGAAAGTGAATAATCGATAGGTAGAGAGCATGATCATGACTTAAGATCAATTAAAAATCATGTGAACATGTTTTAACTTTCATATGGGTTGTTAAATGCATGAAAAGACTTTCTAGAACCTTCCTAGAATGGATCAAACTCACATATGCAAAGAACGACACAAATGATGGAACCAGACGTATTCCCCTTAGAAGGCAATTGCAGTCCCATCCCTTCACTTCCTTAGGTCATAACTCATTGATTTTTTATTCAAATCTCACTATGAATATACCATATTAAATCCCTTTTAATGAGGAATCCATCAAAGAAAATGGCTCGTCAATCTGAGGTCTGTAGAAAAAGTTATGGCCGATTAAGTGGACATAGGCAGAACACGACACATTGCCTGTCGCCTTCTGAAAGTGAAGGCAACCATCATCTGTCACCTTCTGAAGAAGACCACGAAACTGTCTAATTTTTGGTATAGGTTGCGACCATGATGTTGTCGCTTTATGGTAGCGACGTGTCGACCTGTCTCTACTTGAAAATGACGTTTGGGTTGCTTTTTCTACCTATTTCCAACTCCGACTTGGATTGGGTTTAACACCTGTGGGTTTGAAAAATCAAAACAAATGCTAGGGTGATCTAAATCAGGTGAAACCACCTTTATTAGTTATATTACAACTTATACTTTGTACAGTAGCAAATAATTAGAGACAAAGATTGTTTGACTATGTAATAAGACGTATTGTGACTGACTACGTGAATCTAACACAGTGATCATGTTTGGGCTAAAACACTTGGTACAGTAAAGTAAAATTAGCAAAATCAGTGTCCAATGACAATAGACTCATAGGGTAACAAGTTCTATGTTGAACACTTGATCTAAAAACGACTCCACAAAGAGGTATGGAACTTATAATACAAGTCAATGTTAAATCGTGATAGTACATCGTCAAGAACATGCAACATTTAATTCGTGACGTAGGATGGATGAAAATTAGGGCTTTTAGGGGCAAAAGATGCCTAACATCCATAGTAACTCCAGTTAAAATTTGAGAGCACAAGGTTGAGTATACATGGAGATCAAGAATAAAGAAGAAGGGTCAGGTTCATGGTTTTTGCATAATTTCATAAATCAACCATAAAAGATTGGCTCGATGGAAAATATGAAACTTCAAGGTTTTGTTCCTAGTACATGGAACAATCTACAGACGAAATTAATTATGTTTTGCTCGTGAGAATGCCTACCTTTAGTCATTTTACTCTTCTAGGGCAAGAACTTGAAGAACTCGGGATGAAGCTTGATGAAGCCTTCAACCCACGAAATCTCCTCCTCCATTCTCCACGTCCAGCAAGTCCCAGCAACATGTTAGGGCTGGACATGGAGAGATTGGGGAGTATTTATGCTTGTTCGGTTTCTATTTCCTAATAGGACTCCAACTCCTATTTAATTACGAATTTTCCTATTTAATCCCACCTTCCAAGCCTTGCCATGTCCTATTGGGGTTGGGTTAGGATCCAAATTCGTGGCTAACCTATTTGGTTAGGTTTAGGAATCCAATTCCAACCAAAACTTCCTATTTAATGCCTTAAATACCTCTTTTCTTTAAGAAATAACTAAGTTGCGAATTTAGAGTATTTTCCTATTATTTATCTTTTTAAAAATTCTTATTTTGGCCCAATAAATTTATATGGTCAATTAACCAAACCCATTATTTATTGGAATTTATCTTATGAGATTTCCCTATTTAATTAGGGAATAATAGAGTTATGGATTTTATTGTATTTTCTTATTAAATTATTTCATGGGCTATGAGAGGTCCATTGGTCCAAACCCGATAATGGTTAATCATTACATGATGTTGGAAGTCTCTCTGATATGTTCGCTAAATTTATGGGCACGTTATTTTTCCGTGTTAACAGTTTTTCGACTTACTTCCCTAAGTTGGATAATGAGTCACATGTGATGTATACCTAGTCAATCGAATTTTTTGTTGCTTAAATTTCTGAGTAGAACATTTAAAATAATTTCTGGGGTTGATTTATCATTTTTACGGAATTTTTATATGTGTTCTTGCACATACGATAATGGTATATATGTTTTCTATTATTCCGTTTTATAGAAATTTATTATTTTGAATTTTTAAAATACTGAATTTTTCGGGTTGCTACAGCGAAGACTGAGGAGGGCTGATATCTGTGTTCAGGAAGAACAGGCGACTTTAGCATTGCGTCAAATCGAAAGAAGGTGCTACTTGATCGAGCCAATTTGCGACTTCGAATAATTGTTGCTAAACACTGAGAACAGAGAATCAGAATTTTTCTTGGTTTCAGAGACGTGGGATCCTTGTGCTACAATCAAAAGAAGAATTCGTCTTAGGAGAAGTTGGAATTGAAGCTAGAGAGTTCTCGAATCAGAACTAGCTTTTGTGCTAAGAGTTTGATCACCTCTAAACTTCTTCAGACATATGTCTACTTCAATACTTTTCAATTTCTTCAAATTTGACTTTGTTAGCCGTCTGCTTCTTTGTGAAGTAGACTAAGTTGATCCTTCACTTGTTGCGATTGGATCATAAGATTTGAAGCTGTGAATCAACAGGTTGTTCAAGCTGTGAGTCAGCAGATTTGTGGAAGCTGTGAATCATCAGTTGTGTGAGAGTCTCACATAGTTTGTCCTCGTAGTAGAGCCTCACTGATTTGGTGAGGGGTGGACGTCGGTTTCCTCATTGGAGCCGAACCACCTTAAAATTTCAGCTCTCTCGTGTGTGTTTTGTGTTTCTCTGAGTTGTGAGTCATTCACTTAATCTGTTATCAAATTTCACTGATTCTATTTTCAAATTGGCATATATTTTGAAGATTCTCTATTCCCCCCCCCGTCAAGATAATCATTCTACACTTAACAAAGTGCGCTTGGTAGTTAGTGAAATCCCAAGTGGTTGCTTGGGGACTGGACGTAGACTTCCATGTGAGAAGGGCCGAATCAGGATAAATATCTTGTGCATTTCTATGTGATTATTTCTGCCAAGTTTACAATTATTTCACACACACACACTAAGTACTAACGACTCTATTTAGTGTTGCTTATCTTTTAGATAAAATTTTAAAAGCGCAAAAAGTCCTATTCACCCCACCCCCCCCCCCCCCCCCCCCCGCCCCCTCTAGGACACTTAGTGCCATCTCGATCCAACAAATGGTATTAGAGCGAGGTCTTCCAGAAGAATCAAAATTTGAGAAGAGATGGCAGCTGAAGGTGACAACTACAAGGTCAGTCAGTCACCAGACCACCGTTCTTCGATGGTGAGGACTACCAATACTGGAAGATGAGATGGAATGCTTCATTTGAGACATAGACTTTGATCTGTGGCAGGTAATAGAGGTAGGTGATTTTTTTATATTCTTGTTGAAGGTACCACTGCAATTACTGTAGCTGATAAAACTAAACTGTCTCTAATTTTAAGCTAAAAACTATCTATGATGTGCTTTATCTAAAGAGAATTTAGTAATTATCAGCATGTAAATCTGCAAAGAAATGTGGGATAAATTGCAAATAACATATGAAGGAACTGATAAGGTGAACAAACTAGAATAGATATTCTTGTTTCACAATATGAGCAATTAAAATACTTCCAAATGAAAATGTCACTCAAATGTATAATAGATTTTCAAGCATAGTAGTTGGTCTAAGTTCTCTTGGAAAAACACTTTCTGATGAACAAGCTGTTAGAAAAATACTTAGATCTTTAACTCTTTCATGGACCCCAACGGTCACTGCTATTGAGGAAGCCCATGATCTAACGAAACTTTCCATTGATAAATTAATTGGCTCTCTTATGGCCCATAAATAATATGGAATGATTTTCTAAAAACACATCGAAAAAAAATGCCAATGCTTTTAAGGTTGCAGATTCTTCCTCTAAAGATTCGAAGGAGAAATCAGATGACAGTGATGATGAAGCCATGCTATCAAGAAAGCTCCAACTAATTCTTGCAAAGAAAAAGAAGTTCGGCTCAAAGAGGTACTTCAAAAGAGAAAAGAAGATAGAGCCAACCTGCTATGAATGCAATCAGTCTGGACATGACAAGTCAAAATGTCCAAAACTCAAGAAGAAATATCCGGCTGAAAGATTTGAGAAGAAGAAGGGCAAAGAAAGAAAGTACAAGAAGAAGGCAATGGCCTTAGCATGGGACAATGAAGAAGCCACAACTTCAGACTCTTCACGTTCAGAATCAGAAGAGGAACAAGTCAATCTAGCCCTCATGGCCGGACTAGAACAGGTAAATCTGAAACTTCTTTTACATCTTGTTCAGAATCTGACTCTGATAGTTTAGAAGATGCATTTAATGAACTATAGAAAATAAAACAGTAGTTAAACAAATGAAAATAGTTAAGATCAACCCTACAATCAAGAAAAATCCAACACTTTTCTACAAAATGAAATAGAAAAGATAGGACAAAACTTAACTGAAACAAAAAGATCAAATGAATTACTCTGTGAAGATCTAAAAGTTAACAACAGTAAAATCATGGAACTTGAAACAAATCTAAAGAATTGAAAGATGAAGAAAATTAGAAGAAGAAAATGACTATCTAAGAGCTACCTTAGATAAAATTGCTAATGTAACATCTCTATTTGTAAGTTGAAAGGTGCTAGAACTGACAAAAAAATATATGGAGTAGGATAACACCTCCATCAATGAGAGAATTTATCTATCATGAAAAATATCCAACTCCTAAATTTGTGAAGGAAAGGAAATTAAAAATCCTAGAAAGGCAAATCAGTATGTTTATAAATAAAACCTGAAATCTAGAAACACTACACATATAAAGAATGCCTTTGAGTTATGTAGTCATTGTAACCAACTAGGACACACTGTCAGCACTTGCACAACCTGTAGCGACCCTCATTATACGGTACGGTTATACCAACCCACGTCAGTATAGAGAGCGTTGTCACAGTGGGACATTTACCCACAATAACATTCAGCTGAGATACACGTGAATATAAGAACAAGTAGCGGAGTAAAGGACTACTGTCTTCATTTCATTCATCATCCACATTTAAACATACATGATTTGATAACATTTAAGAACTAAAAGTCCACATAATTAAATTGCTGAAAATTTAAAACATAATGTCCACAATTATACATTCCCTTTCCATAGTAATTCTAATACAATGTTGCAATTACATACTATGAAAATCTCAAATGTCACAAGCACTCCAACACTCTAATCTCCACGCTCGGAGTCGGTCTCCAATGCCTCCTCTGCAAGCGTGTCGTCACCAACTACACCTGTATGCCGAAGCAAGTAATGAGTCTAAAAGACTCAGCAAGTACTTCTACACATACCGCACATGCACATATATAGTAGGTTCCACATACACATCATAAGACACAACATGTAGCATGCTTGACATTTAATTTCTCAACCTATCATGGTGAATCTACAATTAAACACATGGACTATGCTTTCAGATTTGCAGAAATAGAATCACCTATCACATGCTTTCTATTCATTCCTCACTATAAATTCTACCTTTAACCAACTAAGACATGAAAGCCATTAACATAAATTTCCGAGCATGCATGAAAGGAAACTACCCAACATGGAATCTATACATTCCTACACATATACATAACCATTTTTTTCATATTTTAAACTTGCTGGTTTACATGCTTTAGCAACCATAATCTAACACTGAGAACTACAACATGATTTAAATCACAACATGTGAACAATCAAGCATGGAAGTTGTTTTATATGCTTAACAATTATCCCTAGCATGGATTCTAGGTATTTTGCATACATAAACATGATCATAACATAGTAAAGATACTGTTTAAGCATGAATCAGATTGTCAAAACATGGATTACAACTAACATCCTCACATTTGGTTTCACATTTTTACACAATTTCGAATTCGCATAATTCACACTTTACACATGCACTTTTACACATTGATCACATTCACATTTTTCACATGAACACATACACATTTGCACATTCACATTTACACATTCACATTTAGTGCCATGACACATAGTCCAAACCACCAAAGAAGGACACAACACATCACATCACATAGACGCCATCTAGGCAATACAATGGCGACTCTTGACTGCGCAGACCGGGAGAACAAGTCTCCACCCTAACCAGTGGTACTTGTCCACCTCTAGGATTTCCCCCTAATGCCCTTAGGGTCACTTACACATGAACCTTCTCAAGGGGACTTTTCTCTGATATGGTTCCACTGCCCTCTACGGAAGCAGTGTCACATTTGGCACAAGTTACACATTACACATTTTTACCGATTTTAAACATAGGCTTACACATGTCATTTCTCAATTCATTCACTTTCTCACTAACATGCACACTTCTCTATTTTTCCTAATATGGCACTCCAATTACAGAAAATTAGCACTCAGAAATTTTTCACTAATCAGGTTGCTAAATACAAAATCAAACCATTTTTCAAAGGCATGCATTAGTTTCACACTTTTACATGGAAAACTCATATTGCATCCTATACTGGTCCAAATGACCTGAAATTTTAACCACAGGCTAATTTCGGGTTTAGGATCCCACATGCAAAATTTCAGATTTTTCTGACTCAAAATGAAATTTCAGAAAATTAACCATCCATTCCACACTAATATTCATAATGCGATTTAACATGGAGTTAAACAAATCCCAAATTTTAACAGCTCATTGTCTGCACTCTAGTATGCACGGGGTCACAGAACTGTTCCCGAATTTATTGAACAACACACAATTTACTGGAATTTTAACATGACCTATGCATGGTTCCTATTTTCCCAAAACAGAATTTTTAAATAATCATACAAGCATGGGAAATATCAGAAACTCAGAGCACAGATAGTAACATGCATACCGGTCTAACAATTTTGGCAACAAAACTGTGCCACTGATTATGAAGATCATGGTGCATACACATGGCCATTCTTTTCGCATACACATTAGATACACAATTAACTCAACCACCCACAAAATAGATGTACATTCATTCTCACATTCATCACATTAACTAGTGTACATAAATATAAGAGTTCCATTTATCCTCAACGCAAAACACGTCGAAATTAATCATATACAAGGGCCGAACACTTGCTGTTCTGCTCAGATGAACTTGGCGGCGGTCCCTGGCCGCTAGTTCAGTGTCAACGGCATAATAGATGGACGCTAAGCATGATCTTAGCGGCAAGGGAAATTGCCGTTAATGTCAGGTCTGTGCAGAACACAGACCCGAGCTCCAAAGATGGGGTGAATTTGGGGGTCTAGGACACGAGGGAAAATACAAAAAAATAGTAAAACCATCCTAGACACATACAGGGACGTTATGGATAGGGTACTTGCCTTTTAGAAACACTCCTAAGGGATGAAAGGTGTTGGTGAAGCCCTCCTTGGGCAGTCCCAAGAAGTTCCTAACCAGTCCCCAAGACAGCTTCCCTCCGGGTTCTTGAGCAGTCTCCACAGAAAGTCGAGGTCGGGGAAGCCTTCCTCGATGATCCAGCAAGCTCCTTGATGCAGCAGAACCCCGGAACAAGCTTTAGATCTTCAGATTTAGGTTTGCAAAGATGGGGTTTTCCTCACAGACCTCTAGGGTTTTCCTCTTCTTCCTCTCTTGCAAAAAGGCAAGAGGAGGGTGGGGAAGCATTTCGGGTTCAGATATAAGTGAGAGGCTTCTCCTGTCCCGAAATGTTGATGTGAACCCCATTCAGACTGTTGGGGACAACTCCCCAATGGTTGGGTGGCTTGTTCTCGGAATTTCGGCTCTGCAATGCATGCAGGTCAGAGAAGTTGGCGTCTACATCTCTGAACGCTAGGGTTAGTGTTGTTGTCCATAGGGTTGACGCTGACACCACATCGACGTCATGATATTGACGCCAATCTGGCCTTCGGCCAGAAGTCTAAAACATGCAGAAACCCATGCACATCATGAATATATACATGTAATATCTATATGACATTGTGCACACACTACCATCAAGCAATACTATATATTTACACTAATTATACACATGCATGCAATAGTATACTAACTAGTACTCACGTAAATATTTACATACGCACATACACAACATGAACTATTTACATGCATACAATAATGCAATAAATTCGAGGGCCTTACAGCCTCTCCCCCTTAAAAGAAACTTCGTCCTCGAAATTAGAACGACGCTAGTCAAACAGAAGGGGATACTTCTTCTTCATCATCCTCAAGCTCCAAGTAGCCTCCTCTCGTGAGAAGTTCCGCCATAGAACTTTCCCCGACGCAATACTCTTGTTCCGAAGATGCTGAACTTCAGGTCAAGAATAGCTACTGGTTGCTCGACATATGACAGATCTGGCTGAATCTCCACTGGCTCATGAGACTCACATACATATGGATCTCGGACATACTTCCTGAGCATAGATACGTGGATACAGGGTGAACACTAGCCAAAGCTGGGGGTAATGCTAGCTCATATGCCACGCTGCCCAACGTCTGAGAATCTCATATGGGCCAATGAACCTAGGGCTTAACTTACTATGCCTGCCAAATCTGACAACACCTCGAGTAGGCGATATCTTCAAGAAGACATGATCGCCAACCTCGAACTCCAAATCCTTCCTCCAGTTGTCGACATAGCTCTTCTGCCTATCATGTGCCGCAACGAGCCTCTTCCTGATAAGCTGGACCTTATCCAAAGTCTCCTGAACTAACTCCGACCGATCAACTGCCTATCACTAGTCTCCTCCCAACATAAAGGAGTTCTGCAGGGCCTTCCATACAACGCCTCAAATGGAGCCATACCAATACTCGCATGAAATCTGTTGTTGTATGCGAACTCCACTAGAGGTAAGTGACGCTCCCAATCGTCCTTCCAATCCAGAACACACGCTCTCAACATATCCTCGAGCGTCTGGATATCCTTTCGGACTTCCATCAGTCTAGGGATGAAATGCCGAACTGAGCTTCAGCTCTGAACCTAAAGCATCCTGAAGACCCTTCCACAACCTCGAAGTAAATCTCGGATCTCGATCCGAAATGATCGACTTCGGCACACCATGCAATCTAATGATACTACTAACATACAATCTAGCTAAACTCTCTACTAACTGCTTCTTCTTCATAAGCAAGAAATGAGCAGTCTTCGAGAATCTATCTACAACTACCCAAATCGAGTCATTGCCTCTTCTAGATCGAGGCAAACCCGAAACAAAGTCCATAGTGACAGCTTCCCACTTCCATACGGGATATCATCCTCTGCATAAGGCCAGATGGTCGCTGCCGCTCGGCCTTCACTTGCTGACACACTAAACACCTAGACACATAATCCGCAACATCCTTCTTCATGCCGGACCACCAAAATGATCTCTTCAAATCCTGATACATCTTCATGTTACCTGGATGAATAGAGAATCACGATCTATGAGCCTCCTCTAACACATGCTCACGGACATCTACTAAATCGGGGACACAAACACTGTGCTGAAATCTAATCACACCGTCCTCATCACGAGCAATGCTTGCCTTACCCACTAACTCTAAGAGTCTAGGGTCGGCTCCCTGTGCTCGATCACCTCATCCAAAACCGAGGACCTAAGAGATAACTGAGCTACAAAAGCCTGACATAGCAATGGCTCAAACTCAGTCAACGCGCAAGCCGCATCCTCCAACATCTTCCAGTCCGCTGGAGAGATGGCCTCTTTCTACTCAGCGCATCTGCCACAACATTCGCCTTTCCAGGGTGATACTGAAGGTCGAAGTCATAGTCCTTCAAGAACTCAATCCATCTCCTCTGCCTCAGGTTTAATTCCTTTTGGGAGAAAAGGTACTTTAAGCTCTGTGGTCGGTAAACACCCCAAATCTGACACCATAAAGATAGTGCCTCCAGATCTTTAGTGCATGAACCACTGCGCTGCGAGCTCCAAGTCATGAGTCGGATAGTTCTTCTCATGCTCCTTCAACTGACGAGAAGCATAAGCCACTACCCTTTCCTGCTGCATTAGCACACAGCCTAACCCAATCCAAGACGCATCCGTGTAGATAGCAAAGCCCTCTACACGCCCCCGGTAAGACTAACACCGGGGCTTTCGTGAGCTTAGTCGTCAATAATTGAAAACTACTCTCACACTTCTCAGACCAAACAAACTTCTCCCTTTCTGGTAAGCTGAGTCAAAGGGGCGGCGATGGATGAAAATCCCTCAATAATCGCCGATAGTAACCAGCTAACCAATAAAACTCCGAATCTCGAAGGGGTCTTGGGAATCTCCCAATCCATAACTGCCTGGACCTTTGCGGGATCAACTGCAACACCAGCGCCGGAGATAACATGCCCGAGGAAATGAACCTCGTGCAACCAAAAATTGCACTTGCTGAACTTGGCATATAGCTTGTGCTCACGAAGAACCTCTAACACTACCCTCAAATGCTGACGGTGCGTGGCCTCGTCCAGAGAGTAGACCAACACATCATCAATAAACACTATGACAAAGCTATCTAAGTAAGGCCTAAACACCCTGTTCATGAGATCCATAAACGCTGTAGGGGCATTGGTCAATCTGAAAGGAAGGACCAAAAACTCATAATGTCCATAACGGGTTCTAAATGCCGTCTTGGACACATCCTCACTCCGAATCCTCACTGATGGTAACCAGATCGCAAATCAATCTTAGAAAAGACTGATGCCTCTCGCAACTGGTCAAACAAATCATCAATACGAGGTAAGGGATACCTGTCTTCACAGTCACTTGGTTCAATCCTATAGTCAATGCATAACCTAAGTGACCATCTTTCTTCTTGACGAACAATACAGGTGCGCCCCAAGGGGAAACACTAGGGCGAATAAATCCCTTATCAAGCAACTCCTGCAACTGCCTCCTCAACTCGGCTAACTCCACAGTGCCATCCGATATGGAGCCTTCGAGATAGGAGAGGTGCCCGGAAGCAACTCTATGGTGAACTCTATCCTCTATGGTCAATCTGCAATCCAGTCAAGTCATCAGGAAAGACATCTGGAAAATCCTGCACTACCTCAATCTCTGCAAGAGTAGGTGACTCATCAGCTTCTGGCACTAGTACCACGCTGGCAAGAAAAGCGTCACAACCTTGTTTACCATGCGCATCGCCTTCATGGCAGAGAGATGACTAACTTTCCAGCAAGTTCCTTGGCAGGGATGAGAGAACTCGTCCTCACCAGGAATGCGGAAAACATCCTCTCTTCTGGCGACAATCCACTAACGCATAGTGCTCCTCTAGCCAATCCAGACCAAGAATAGCATCATAGTCCTTCATCTTAGCAAGAAGAAACACCCATCTAGGATTCTATCCTCAATGCACACAGGTAACGACGGAATGCACTTCCTAGTCGATACCGTACCCGCCGGGGTGTGCATAGACAAGGGACCTCTAACTCCTCAGACTCTATACCTGACTCTAGGGCTAACTACCTAGCGAACCGCTCGAAAATGAACGAGTGAGTAGCACCCGTATCAAACAAAACACCGAGTGTGCACACCTAAAAGCAAAACCGTACATTCGGTGACATGCTCCGCCTGCTCAGCGTCCTCGCGAGCTAAAGCAAACACTCGAGCTGGGGCTCGAGGCCTTCCTGGTCTTCTCGTAGCTGGCGCAGCTGTGCGCTACCGCTAGGGCTGGCGCTCCACGCTGAGCTCCTTGCTGAAGTCTTGGGCAATCTTTGATCTTGTGGTCACTGCTTCCACACTTCAAGCACTTGCCCGTAATCATCCAACACTCGGTGCCACCATGTGTCTTCCCACAGTGGGGACACTCTTCTTCACACCAGGGGAACGTACAGAAGGTACCTGAGAACTGCCGACTGCCCGGATCGCTGCGGTGTCTGGTACACACTTTTCTCTTGTCTTGTCTTGCCTTGGAAAGTTGCCGCTGGCCTCTTCTGCGAAGCTTTCTTTTCTTCCAGGTACTGCTCCATCTCTCCTCCTGCCTACAAGTAGCACTAAGGGCCTCGTCAACTGTGCGGTGGTCAAACGCCACGAGTCTCGTCTGCAGTGATGGCTTGAGTCCCATCACGAACTTCTTTGTCTTCCTTCGCTCATCTGCCACGATATGAGGTGCATATTTAGAGAGTTCAGAAAATCTTACCTCATATTCCAGCATAGTCATGGAGCCTTGAGCCAAATATAGGAATTCCTACTCCATCCGATCTTGCACATGCTCTGGGGACGAACTTGGCCCGAAAGAGCCTCACGAACTCGTCCCAAGCAACGTCGATAGCTCCGTCCTCAAATTGGGTACGCAACAATGAAGCCCACCATACATCAGCTCTTTCCTGCAATACACCTTCGTAAGCTCCAACTAACAGTTCAAACTAAACAAAACATACAATCATACAAAATCAACACATACCTGTAGCATGTAGGTGGCCAATGTAACCTTATCCTCCTCTGCACACCTGATGGCTCGGAAGATCTTTTCTATCTCCCTCATCTAGCTTTCAGCCAACAACGGATCGCTCTCCCCCTTAAAAGAGGGTGGCAGCATCCTCTTGAATCTCTCCATGGTAGAAGGTCCACCATGGTCCTGAGCTGGTACTTGAGCCTGCTACAGTACACATCAAGCAATACACAATCAATTAATATCACACATTCAAATAAAACAAATAATAGTTCATTTTATTGGTCTGACCTGAGCCTCCAACTGAGCCTGGAGTGTTGCCTGGGTATGAGCCTGCGTCTGCATGGCTTGCACTAGACCTTGCATGAATACTCCGTAGTCCACAGGTGGCGGTGGGGGAAGTACAGGACCTTGCGGTGCCGGGCCCTGCTGCTCCGCCCGCTCATCACGTCGCGGCTCGTCCTCACGGGCCGGCGCTCCGCCACGCCTACTTCTCGAAGCCATGGCTGAAATAAATTTCAGCCACCATTAGAGCTAGGTTATTAAGTTTTCTAACCATTTTCTTATCTATTTTTCATTCATTATTAATCAATTCTACACATGTGGACATACTTAGCATGCAATGAAGATGATGACTATGTATATTCATGTGCAATCTCAACCGGTTGCTCTGATACCAATCTCTATAGCGACCCTCATTATACCGTTACAGTTATACCAACCCACGTTAGTATAGCGAGCGTTGCACAATGGGACATTTACCCAACAATAACATTCAGCTGAGATACACTGAATATAAGAACAGAGTAGCGGAAGTAAAGACTACTGTCTTCATTTCATTCATCATCCACATTTAAACATACATGATTGATAACATTTAAGAACTAAAAGTCCACATAATTAAATTGCTAAAAATTAAAACATAATGTCCACAATTATACATTCCCTTTCCATAGTAATTCTAATACAATGTTGCATTACATACTATGAAAATCTCAAAATGTCACAAGCACTCCAACACTCTAATCTCCCGCTCGAGTCGGTCTCCAACGCCTCCTCTGCAAGCGGTCGTCACCAACTACACCTGTACGCCGAAGCAAGTAATGAGTCTAAAAGACTCAGCAAGTACTTCTACACATACCGCACATGCACATATCATAGTAGGTTCCACATACACATCATAAGACACACATGTAGCATGCTTGACATTTAATTTCTCAACCTATCATGGTGAATCTACAATTAACACATGACTATGCTTTCAGATTTCAGAAATAGAATCACCTATCACATGCTTTCTATCCATTCCTCACATATAAATTCTACCTTTAACCAACTAAGACATGAAAGCCATTAACATAAATTTCCGAGCATGCATGAAAGAAACATACCCAACATGAAATCTATACATTCCTACACATATACGTAACCATTTTTTCATACTTTAAACTTGCTGGTTTTACATGCTTAGCAACCATAACTAACACATGAGAGCTACAACAACGATTTAAATCACAACATGTGAACAATCAATGGAAGTTGTTCATATATTCTTAACAATATCCCTAACAGGATTCTAGGTATTTTGCATACATAAACAGATCATAACATAGTAAAGCTACTGTTTAAGCATGAATTCAGATTGTCATAACATGGATTACAAACTACATCCTCACATTTGGTTTCACATTTTACACAATTCGAATTCGCATAATTCACACTTTACACATGCACTTTTACACATTGTTCACATTCAAATTTTTCACATGAACACATACACATTTGCACATTCACATTTACACATTCACATTTAGTGCCGTGACACATAGTCCAAACCACCAAAGAAGGACACACACATCACATCACATAGACGCCATCTAGGCAATACAATGGCGACTCTTGGACTGCGCAGACCGGGAGAACAAGTCTCCACCCTAACCAGTGGTACTTGTCCACCTCTAGGATTTCCCCCTAATGCCCTTAGGGTCACTTACACATTGAACCTTCTCAAGGAGATTTTTTCCCTGATACGGTTCCACTGCCCTCTACGGAAGCATTGTCACATTTGCACAAGTTACACATTACACATTTTTACCGATTTTAACACATAGCTTACACATGTCATTTCTCATTCATTCACTTTCTCACTCACATGCACACTTCTCTGTTTTTCCTAATATGGCACTCCAATTACAGAAAATTAGCACTCAGAAATTTTCACTAATCAGTTGCTAAATACAAAATCAAACCATTTTTCAAAGGCATGCATTAGTTTCACACTTTTACATGGAAAACTCATATTGCATCCTATACTGGTCCAAATGACCTGAAATTTTAACCACAAGCTAATTCGGGTTTAGATCCCACACACAAAATTTCAGATTTTTCTGACTCAAAATGAAATTTCAGAAAATTAACCATCCATTCCACACTAATATTCATAATGCGATTTAACATGGAGTTAAAAAAAATCCCAAATTTAACAACTCATTGTCTGCACTCTAGTATGCACGGGTCACAGAACTGTTCTCGAATTTATCGGACAACACACAATTTACTGGAATTTTAAACATGGACCTACGCATGGTTCCTATTTTCCCAAAACAGAATTTTTAAATAATCATACAAGATGGGAAAATATCAGAAACTCAGAGCACACATAGTAACATGCATACAGTTCTAACAAATTTGGCAACAAAACTGTGCACTGATATGAAGATCATGGTGCATACACATGGCCATTCTTTTCGCATACACATTAGATACACAATTAAACTCAAACCCCCCACAAAATAGATGTACATTCATTCTCCCATTCATCACATTAACTAGTGTACATAATATTATAGTTACATTATATCCTCACGCAAAACATGTCGAAATTATCATATACAAGGGCCGAACAGCTTGTGTTCTACTCAGATGAACTTGGCGGCGGTCTCTGGCCGCTAGTTCAATGTCAACGCATAATCGATGGACGCTAAGCATGATCTTAGCGACAAGAAAATTGCGTTAATGTCAGGTCTGTGCAGAACACACACCAGCTCCAAAGATGGGAGAAGATGGTGGGGGGTCTAGGACACGAGGGAAAATACACAAAAATAGTAAAACCATCCTAGACACATACAGGGACGTTTGGGATAGGGTACTTGCCTTTTAGAACACTCCTAAGGGATGAAAGGTGTTGGTGAAAGCCCTCCTTGGGCAGTCCCAAGAAGTTCCTAACCAGTCCCAAGACAGCTTCCCTCCGGGGTTCTTGAGCAGTCTCCACAGCAAGTCGAGGTCGGGGAAGCCTTCCTCGATGATCCAGCAAGCTCCTTGATGCAGCAGAACCCCGTAACAAGCTTTAGATCTTCAGATTTAGGTTTGCAAAGATGGGGTTTTCCTCACAGACCTCTAGGTTTTTCCTCTTCTTCCCTCTCTTGCAAAAAGCAAAGAGGAGGGTTGGGGAAGCATTCGGGTTCAGATATAGTGAGAGGCTTCTCTTGTCCCGAAATGTTGATGTGAACCCCATTCAGACCGTTGGGGACAACTCCCCAATGGTTGGGGTGGCTTGTTCCGGAATTCCGGGCTCTGCAATGCATGCAGGACAGAGAATTGGCGTCCACATCTCTGGACGCTAGGGTTAGTGTTGGCGTCTATAGGGTTGACGCGACACCACATCGACGTCATGATATTGACGCCAATCTGGCCTCGGCCAGATCTAAAACATGCAAAACCAATGCACATCATGAATATATACATGTAATATCTATATGACATTGTGCACACACTACCATCAAGCATACATATTATTACCTAATTATACACATACACAATAGTATACTAACTAGTAACTCACGTAGATATTTACATAGCACATTACACAACATGAACTATTTACATGCAATACAATAATGCAATAAATTCGAGGGCCTTACACAACCAAACACTTGCATTGGATTCCTAAGACTAACCATCAAGGCCCCAATAAAGTTGGTGCCAAAGTTCAAC
>JACBKR010004410.1:0-23935 GCA_014218235.1 Colocasia esculenta | reverse complement strand
GGAAGAATAGATGCAAGTCTTTCCTTAGAGCCCAAAACTATGAAATCTGGAAGTAGTCGAGGTAGTTCCCTATGAGAACCAGATAGAGGAATAAACCTGGATCAGGGAACAATTAGAAGGGCTACCCTGAACTATAGTGCCATGAATATGATCCAATGGCCGTCCACCCTAAGGAGTACTCAAGAATCTCTATGTGCAAATCTGCCAGGAGATGTGGGATAACTTGAGCTACTCTATGAGGGAACATCCCAAGTAAAGAGACCAAAGCTAACATTCTTGTTTCTGAGTATGAACTGTTTATTATGAAATCTGATGATACAATTTCTGAAATGTTTGCTAGGTTTATGATCATTGTGAATGGCTGAAGGCTCTAGGTAAGGACTACACACTGGTGCTGATTTGGTAAGAAAATCTGCGCTCTCTATCATCCAATTGGCACACAAAGGCTACGTATTGAAGATTCTAAGGATTTATCCAAAATCTCTTTGGATGAACTCATAGGAACTTTAATGCTTATGAATAAATCTGAAGAGAGTGAGACCACATACTTAAGGCTAAACCAGTAGCACTTAAGGCTTCATCAAGCAACAAAGAGAAAATTCAAGAAAATCAAGTTCTGATGAGTCTGAGTCTAATGAGGATGAACTTGCCATCATGACTAGACAATTCAAAATTTTTTCAAATCAGAAGATGAAAATTCAATGAAAAAAAATATTCTTCTAGTAAAAGGAATGCTTCTTCTTCAAATTTTAATGCTAGCAGAAATCAAAAAACTGATGAATATTGTTTGCTATAGGTATACAAGATAGACACATGAAAGGTGATGTCCTGATATCAAAAAGGACAAATACAAGAGAACAACAAATTGAGGAAGCCAAAAGCATGATTGCAACTTGGTCGGATGAAGACCAAAGTGAGATGAAGACGAGAACTCTTCAAGTTCAGCAAATGAGGAGTTATGTTTTATGGCCACAACATGATAGAAAGGATTCACAAAGAAAAGGAGCAAAGAAATTCACAAGAAGAGCTTCAATGAATCCAGAAGTCAACAATTCAAAAGACTTTGGCTCTAACTGCACATTCCAAGAGCTCAGAGTTTCTGCATCCTCCAGAAAACAAGAGTTCAAATGGGTCTACAAGATCAGGTAAATCAATTCCAGATCCTTTATGAATTGTAATTCTGATTCTGATGCAGATGAAGGCATGTCTTATGCTGAATTGGTTGAGTTCTGTGAGAAGATACAAAATCTTAATGCAAAGCTGAACACTAAGAATAAAGATTTGAAAAGACTTTAAACATTGTCACAAAAGAAATTGAAATTTGACAAATACACTTGAATTGCTCCAGAACAATGATAAATATTTTCAGAAGAAATGAGAATTTGAAAATTGAAGTTGAAAATTTAAATTCTGAGAAAGAATTTTGAAGATGAAGTCCAAATCTGTGAAAAAAACTAAATGGATTGAAAGAAAACATGAGCTATTGAAATCAAAAGTTATTGATCTGGAAAATGAAATGGAAAATTGATTAATCTCAATGAAAACTTCAAATTTGATAATGATCAATTAAACAAACAGATTTCTAACATGGCTCATGATCATCAAATAAATGAGAGATGCAAACAACTTGTTGAAGAAACTCATCACTTAAAGAGGAAGATTGAATGCTTGTTGAATGACAAACCATTGGACAATGATTGTAGCAATTGGAGTAAAAATTGCTGATTTGGAAAAACAAATTGCTCAATTTGAAAATGAAAAGAACAAAATGAAAAATGGTTTGGATGTCATGCTAAATAACTTCAAAATTCAGAAAAGAAGTTGTTGCATTAAACCTGAAAAACAGAAGCTTGGACATGAATTGAAAAATACTAAATACACAAGTCTTGCTTCTGTGAGAGATAAGAAAAATGAAATAAACAAAACTACTAACATTGTTAAAGCTGCTGCAAACAAGATCTCTGCTAATTCTAATGAAAAACTAGTAAAAGTTCTGTTCAGAAACAGACAGAGAAAAAGGAGAATGCTACTGTCAAGAAGATTCATCTACCTTCTCCATTAGTTCAAAAACTCCAAGGCAAGTTCCAATTCACATCATGCCAAGAGGCCACCAAAGGTATCTCCTTCTTCTCATGGTAAGCCTCCTCACATGAAAGGAGATTCCAGCAAATGCACAATGCCAGGTAAGTACCGGGTAAAAAATGCTCTCATTTGCTTTAACTATAATAACCTGGTCATCTTGCCAACATTGCTGGAATAGAAATCAAAATTTCAATAAACATGCCAAATCAGTCCAATGCTTCACATGTCATAAATTTGGGCATACTTCTAGGGAATGTTGCATAGAATTGATAATTTGTGCATGCTCCCATTTTCATGTCAATGTACATAAGAATAAGATCATGTTCATGCTGAAAACACTCAGAAATTCTATGTACATGAAAAAAGAACTGTTGCACAAAAAATCTCTTCTGAATTCCATGTTAAAAATCTCAATGATAAAAATCTGAAAAATAGAAACAAAATGTTCAGTATGTCAGTGGTGCATTCTATACAATAGCTCTAAGATTAGAAACCAAGATTCCCTGTCTCTAGTCTTCAGAAAATGCACCCAATATCAATCCTTTTGGATTCAAAAATCATTGTTGTAAATTCATGGAAGATCCTTAGGACCCAAACGTTTGGGTTCTAAAATGTGCTGCTTGAATGCTGGATGCAGGGACCTTGTAGTCATTTCAAGATGAGGCTTCATAACAAAGGCTACAAGGAAGTAAGTGAAGAGAATGAAAGAAAATGAAAATCTCACCAGGTAAATGCTTCTGAGAGATTCCCTGCTAAATAAAAACTAAAATCAATTGGGACTCTTATGCAAAGATCAATTGGTATATCAAATGGTGAACTGTGGAAGGACAAGTCATGCTTGTCTGGAAACTATCATTATGTGTGAGGATTACCTCCGCCAAGTACCAATGATCTTCCGTGTGTAAGAGTCATTAATTAAAAAAAAAAAAATCACATCATTCACATGTACTAAGAATCATGATTTTGTTGAAAATGCTCAGAAACTCCATGTGAATATAAATTGAACATTTCATGAAAACATAGATGCATTGAGCAAGGCAAAAAGAAATTGGAACTAATTCTGCTCATAGTTCTGTCAATGAAAGAAATGCATCTATACCAAAAATAACATCATTTTGGATTCAGAAATCTTTATTGCACTCTAACATTGACTTCATTGCAGGACCCAAGCAAGTGTGGGTCCCAAAACCAGCTTGATCAGCAGCTGAGGAGTCTTGCAGCCATACATTGTAAATGGATTCAAGATATTGGCTATGCAAGGTAAGAAATAAACACAGGTAAAATCTTTGAAAAGTAATTGAAGTCCTTCAGGTAAAACTTCTTTATCATTTCAAATTTGAATTGCCTGAATTGAAATGATGTTTGATTTTTTATATGAACAATGAAAATGTGTTCTGATGCTACTCCCAATAATAACTTTGTGTCTTAACCTTGGACATGTTTGTGTTATTATGCTTGCTTAACTGTGCCCATGATTCTGTGTGCATATCAACTGCTTGACTTTTTGGTATATCAAATGATGACATGTGAAAAAACAAGTTATGCTTGTTTGAAAACTTTCATTATGCGTGAGTAAAATACTCCGCCAAGTACCAAAGTCATGTTATGCTTAAAGTTAATGGTGTGCATAATCATGTGTGAATTGCTTACTAGCTTTTTCTTTCCATGCTCATATTAAGGGGGAGTAATTTGAAAAAGTGCAAAAATGTTTTTGAAATGCAATGAATTTCATGCATATCCTATGGGGGAGTAAGTCAAAAGAATCTTTGAGTGAAATGCTGGAGATATTTTTTCATATCTGACTTATCATCAACTCCCATTCAGTTTGTTGACAATGTTCTTACAAATGAATTCCTCACTCTCACATTGCATTGGCATTCTTGGTATATCAAATGGTGATTTGAAGAAAGACAAGTCAAGCTTGTCTGACACTTTCACTATACGTGAGTATATGTCTCCGCCAAGTATCAAGAGTCTTGTATGCAATTGTTGAGGGGGAGTCATTGTCTTTCAATAAAACATTCTTGCTCATTCTATTTACCACTTGATTCCATTCATATTTTCTTCAATAATCCTCGTGTTCACTTGTGAAGGGGAGATACATGAGAGGGGAGTCATTGTCACATTCCTTGACTTTACTTGTCTATCTTGACCCCAAAATCATCAGAATGTTTGAGTCATTGTGCTATTTTCTTTTGAGAGAATTAAGACATTGAAACTAAACTCATTGTGCATTTAGTTAATTTCAAAGATTCATTATCATTTCAAGGTTAAGCAATCTTAATACTGCATATTTTTAAAATGATTTGCAAAACACTATTATAGCACATGAGTGGCTTAATATTTCACATGTGCATGTTTAAGCTTTATTTTTACCACATGTTAAGAATAATTTTTCTAAATTCGTAGTCATAACTTTTCTGGTCAAAGCAAATATTCCTGCAAAATATAAAAGAAAAATGATCAATCTGGAAAGATACAAACAGAGCAATGCAAATTCTTGAACCGTGAGTAACCGGGTCATTTCACCTAATAAGTGATTTGTTTCACGTCAAAAAGTGGAAATAAAAGTTTTCAACTCTGTATAAAATAATGAAGTTAAACCACTGAGTAATCAGGTCTTGCATCTGATCAATGTGATCTCTTGCACTGAAAAGTGAGATTTAACTAATTTATTCTTGTATTCTTTCCCAGTTCAAAATGAAAACAAATCAAGACATGATAGAAAAGCTTAAGACCTTAATAAAGTTCATGTTTACTGTGTTTAGACCTATTATTCCATTATGTTAAAATTAAAGCTCCTAACATCCTTGTTAAATATTTCTGCTCATTCTATAGGTCACTTTTCTTCACATTTGCATCATTATTTAACTACATTCAGATCATTATATTTTGCTATACTTTGTGTTGAGTGTGTCTTTGTGATTAAATTTTGTTGCACAATAACAAAAACACAATAATTTCTCTCATATGTCATATCACTTTGCCTCATTTATTTTGATCTTTACTGACCATTTATTTCCTTCATTTCATTAATTGATCTCTTACATCCTTGGTTCTCTCACTTATCCTTCTTTTTGATGCTGTCAAAAAGGGGGAAGAAAGGGTTTCTAGGGGGAGAAAGGGTTTCTAGGAGGAGAAAGTTCAAAGGGTGTATATGGTAAGGGGAGTTTTTGCAGTCAAGGGAGATATGTTTTGTCATCATCAAAAAGGGGAGATTGTTGGGTTGAGTGTATTTTGAATTTCCTAAAGTTGCATTTTAATGATGACCAAAGAACATCACTCATACTTTGATTTTGATGATGACATATCATTATTTTAATGATGACATATTTGATTTTGATGATGATATATTGAACATGTTATACATTTAATACATATCACAATAATGCTTAAACAACATGTTATTGATGTTTAACATCTCATACTTTAATGATAATATCTTGTACTAATGATTTATGTGTTAAATTTTTAGGAATATCCAGATTTTGTCATGGTAGTGTCGACACAGTCCCAGGCAGTGTCGACACTAGTCCCAGTCTCCAGAAGACCCAGTTGCCTGACTGGGACAGTGTGTCGACACAGTCCCAGGCAGTGTCGACACTAGTCCCAGGCAGTGTCGACACTAGTCTCATTCCCAGAAGAACAGTTTTGCGGAAATGGGACAGTGTGTCGACACAATCCCTAATGGTGTCGACACACTCCGGCTGAAACTCAAAATGTGAATTTCTCTAGACACGTGCTGCTTGGGATTAGGGATTTGACCTAGGTTTCTGTGCCCATGCACCCCAAGGCACATTATGGACATATGGGGCTATAAATACCCATGTTCCTTGTACCCCAAAGGTAAGAGAGCCCATACACTTCCAGAAGAGCCTTTTGGCGGCCAAAGGGGGTTTTCCAGATCTGTCTCCATCTCCAGAAGCTGCAAGCCATCCTTTCAAGAGGAAGGACGTGGGAATCAGGGAATCCCTGGAGAGAAGGTTGCTGTGCTGAGATAGGGAGCAGATCCAACTGAAGAGGCGCAGGAGAAGAAGGATTTCTGGCATTTCAGATGCCATCAAAGCAGAGCATCGCCAATTGAGAAAAATCTCCATCATTTCCATCAGGCTCCTCAATTGAAGAGTCTGCAAGTCTCTTCATCAAAACATCCAAGTCACATCTATTTCATTTATTTTCTTGGAGTGTTCATCCAGATTTTCATTGTGTGATCTTGGATGTGTTCTACATAGATCACTTATTCTATTTGTTTGATTTTCATCTTGTATTGAGATAGATCAAGCTAAGGATCTATTCTCTAATTGTGCTTGTTCTAGCAGAACTTGGATCTTTCGTGGTCCAAAGGTTTGGAACCGTAGTGTTCCGGTGTTGAGCCGTTGTGCTCAAGTGCTTGTGAGTCGTCATAATCATAAGTGGTTTGTGGAGTAGGTCGTCGTACCTATCTCCTGGGTTTTCTTTGAGTCTCGTGCTCAAAGAGTTTGGAGTCGTCGTGCTCCGGTTGTTTCTTGAGTCGTCGTGCTCAGGGTGTTTGTAGTCGTCGTGCTCCGTGTGAGTTGTACTCAAGGTTTTGAGTATGTGGCCTCACTGTGTGAGGGTGGACGTAGGAGTCACTGGAGGTGATTTCCAAACCACCTAAAAATCCTCTGTGCAATGGTTTGAATTGTGGTTTGACTTTGTATTTCGCTAGATGCATGCATAGGGATTTCGCGCACACTACTAATGGATTTGCTCACACACACTAATCACACTTCAGATCAATAAATTTTTTTGGGTAATTGATCTCTGATTTGAAGTAATTTTAAATTGCTTAAGCTTTCGTGTTAATTGGTGTTAGATCTATTCAACCCCCCCTTCTAGATCTGATCCATCCACCCATCCGATCCTAACAATATCTACCTCAAGTGTTTTAAAATGATATGTTAAGGAAATGAGGAAATTGTAGTATTTACAGAGGGTCTATTGTAGGTTGTGAAGTGGAAGGAGAAGGTGAAGTGGAGATAAGGAGTAGGTTGAGTGGGAGGTGGAGGAGTAGTTCAGAAACTGGGGGAGGTGTAGGATCAAAGCAGTGGAGGAGTTTGATCAGTGGAGGGAGAAGAATAGATAAGGGTTGAGAGGAAAGACTGGTTGACCTGACTTCATAATCTTCCTCCTAACCCTTCTCTTAAAGGTTTTGACCTGAGGGTCTGACTCCTGATCACTTCGCTCCAACTATTGCTCAGAGGGTTGAACTTCAAATGCTGGCTGTTGCTACTCTGATTCTACTACTTGATCTTTCTCAGGCTGAACTGAACTGCCTCCAGGCTGTACAACTACTACATCAGGTTGCTGCTGGTGCTGCTCCTCAGGTTGAACTTGAGAATGAGTTGTGCCCGACTGGCACACTAATTGAAGTAAAAGGTCCTTCATCTGATGGACCTCCTTAGACATAAAATCAAATCTGACATGCAACTGCTGAATTTGCATCTGCAGAACAGACATCATCTCTTGCTACTTTAAGATCAACTAGACCACATCATCCAGATTCTTGCCAGTCTCCCCTGGACCTAGGCTGGGTCTCAATATGTGGTGGAGACACATGATGGTATTCTTCAAGGGAGGGCTCTATTGGAGTGGTGCTGGGGATATAATCTTCCTGAACTACTCCTTTGCCTCTTAAGTCCCTTAGCACTTGATTTATAGTGTCTTCAGAAGCATCTTGTGCTTGAGAGGGGACAGCTGGCTGGACTTCTGCTTCATCTGCTGTTGGGGCTTCTTCTTCTCTAGCTTCTTCTTGAGGGGGAATGGAGGAGGAACTCTGAGTCTTATTTGGAAATAATTCATGAGTGCACTAGGGGACAGAGTCCTTAACCCAAACATTCTAAGTCTTATTTTCCAAGACATAGTGGCTTCTCCTCAGAGTGGAGAGCCCTATCTTCCTTTTCACATAGTGGACACTTCATCTCTTAGTCCACCAAAAATTTCTTGAACACAAGGGTTAGAAAGGGCCCATAGGGAAGGGACTCTTGCAGGTCCTTGAACATGCCATCCTTTCCAAAATAATGGAAGGCAAGTTGACCTTATTTTCTGATAGCCATAATACTAGACTCCTGTCTCTGACATAATGGAAGAATGTGTACCTGCCCTGGAGTGATGATGGTGGTGATGATTGAGTGATGTAATCTCTCTCTCTGCAAGGAGATCGTTGAGAAGGAGCCCTTTCTTAGTGATGGAGCCTAAATTTCTAATGACTCCCATTTCTACTTCTCCATGGACACGACTTCACTGATCTTGTGTCCAGAGTTAGGGCATTCCAAAATTCTACTAGAAGATCTTCAGAAATAGTGACCGAGGTACCTTTCACTGAGCGTGTAACAGAACCTTCTACTATGATTTTGAGGGACAAGTAGAAAGCCTTCAGAGCACCCTCAAATGTTGGTTCTGAGATCTGACAGAGCCTCGACCACCCCATGGCTGCTAGGGTTTTCTCTACCACCCAACTAAATCTACCCAATAGCTAACTGAAATCCACTATCTTTTCTGGGCAAATATAAGCTTTGGTCGAAAACAATCATCAGAACTGCTCCGGGAAACAAAGAACCTTCAGGAGCCTAGATGAGCCATCTTGACAAACGATGAAAGAGGTATGAGAAAGGTAACGAGAGGATTAGATATAGTCTACAGAGGTTAAAGATCCTACCTTTCTTCAAAAGGAGGTGGAAATCTACAGAGGCTTCGAGCTTGGTTTCGTCGAGGTGAAGAACAAACGCTGGAACCAGGAGGAAGACGACAGAGGAGTCGAGAGATTTCAAACATGTGGTTTTTCGAAGGAAGGGAAATGGTCTTAATAAAGAAAGAGGAATGTGAAACGGGCCATAGATGAGGAAATGAAGGGTTGAGATTTAATGAGTGAACGGTTACACTTTATTGCTCTTTAAATATTATTATTAAATTTTTATTTATTAATTTTTTTAAAAAAATAGATATGGACTCCAACTTTCGGAGAGTCGCAGTACCAAACTCCCACTTCTAAAGAGTCGAAGTCTCAGGACTTACAAAATTTTCTAAAATGATAAAATGAATAACATGTATGTAGAGAATTTTAATCAGATTGCACATACCTATTTCTCTTTGATAGATGTAAATCTATCTTCAAGGAGAGGTTTAGTGAATATATCTACTAATTGATCATCTATAGAAACAATTCAAGTAGAAATCTCCATTACTTACATGGTCCCTGATGAAATTATGTCTGACCTCAATGCTTGGTTCTTGGTGCTGGATTGGATTTTTGGTTAAGTGATTGAACTTGTATTGTCACAAAGCATTGGAATTTTCAGAGTATGACCATAGTCTTCCATTGATGCTTAATCCACATTAGTTGAGTGCAGTAACTTCCAGCTACAATATATTTCATTTTGTTGTGGACAAGGCTACTAAGTTCTACTTTTTGGAGGACCAAGAGATCAAACATCCTGCAAGAATTTGATAAGTACAACTAGTGCTTTTTCTATCTATCTGCATCCAGCATAGTTAGCATCACTATATCCAAGCAATTTAGATTCAGAACATCTGGGATACCATAAACCCAAATTACTTGTATTTATAAGATATCTAAAATTCTTTTAACAGCATTGACATGCGATTCTTCAGGATCAGCTTGAAATCTAGCACACAAACATACACTGAACATTATGTCTGGTCTACTGGCAGTAAGATAGAGTAGTGATCCAATCATACCTCTATAGATCTTCTGATCTACCTTTTTGCCAAGTGGATCACTATCTAACTTAATGCCTGAGCTCATGGGTGTTCCTAAAGGCTTACACTTATCAAAACCATACTTAGATATAGATCTGAAATATATTTGGTTTGACAAATGTGAGTACCCTCCTTGGTCTACTTGATCTGCAACCCAAGGAAGTAATTATGCTCACCCATCATGCTCATTTCAAATTCACTTTGCATAAGATTTTCAAAGAGTTTGCAGATTGATTCATTTGTAGAACCAAAGATAATATCATCAACATATATTTGGACAATTAAGATTCCCTCTCAAATTTCTTAATAAATAATGTGCTATCCGCTTTACCTCTTGAAAATCATGTGATATAGATAAGCACTTAGACTTTCATACCAAGCTCTTGGAGCTTTTTTAAGACCATATAATGCTTTCTTTAAATGAAAAACATGATTTGAATACTTAGTATCTTCAAAGCCTGGTGGTTGCTCAACATAGACTTCTTCTTTTATAAAACCATTTAGAAATGCACTCTTGACATCTATCTGAAATAGGTTGATATTAAGGGATCATGCATAAGCTAATAAATTCTAATTTCCTCTAATCTAGCAACTGGGGCATATGTTTCATCGAAATCAATGTCTTCCTCTTGGGAGCATCCTTGTGCTACCAGTCTAGCTTTATTCCTTGTGATCACTCCTAATTCATCCATTTTGTTTTCTGAAGACCCATCTGGTCCCAATAACTGGATGGTCAGAAGGTCTGGGAACAAGTGTCCAGACTTGGCTGCGTTGGAACTGGTTAAGTTCCTCTTGCATTGCTAGGATCCAAGATTCATCTATCGTGCATCATTGATTGTTCTAGGCTCTATTTGAGAAAAGCAGTAGTCACAGGGAATGGTCATACCTCTTGTTCTTACCTTGTCTTGAGGATCACCTATAATGTTTCTTTTGGATGGTCTTTGTGATACCTCAATTCTTTAGGTAGTCCTTTCTGTGTTTCTACTTCTTGTTGAAGTTGTTCTAGTGGAGGATCTCCTTCATCTTCTTCTTTTTCTTCAAGTGAAGCTTGTTCCAGATACCTGCACAATTCTTCAGCAATATCTTCTTCTTTTATTTTCTTAATAGAAGGGTTAGTCTCATCAATAAAATATGATAGATTGTTCTATAGTTAGAGTTCTTCTATTAAATACTTTATAACCTCTAGGTTTTGAAGTGTATCCTAACAGAAAACCTTCATCGCTTTTAGCATCTAATTTACCTAGATTATCTTTGCCACTATTTAAAATGAAACACTTACAACCAAAGGGTCGAAGATGACTGATGTTTGGCTTCTACTCCTTGTAGAGTTCATAAGGGTCTTCTTCAAATAGTCTGATCATACATCGGTTGACAATGTAGCAGGCTGTGTTGACTGCTTCTGCCCAAAGTACTTTGGTAGATTATATTATGTAAGCATTGTCTTGGCCATGTCCAGTAGTGTTCTGTTCTTCCTTTCTGCTACTCCATTGTTGAGAGGATTCTTGGTGCAAAGTAAGACCCGACTTCCCAGCTTTCCTCACGGTGTCTGGGATGAGTGGCCACTAATGCGTCCGGGCTAGGCGACGCGTTAATGTCGCGTCATGGGTGTCCGACGCGACAGTCATCCTTGTCGAGACGAGCTTGTGCATCGCGTTATTGTTGCACCTTGCTTCTCCGTCGCATCTACGTGTCGTGCCCGGTCAATGGGTCGCGATAGTGTTCCGTGCCTTTTTATCGTCTGGCAGCTGTCAGGGTGGTAGGCGTGTCAGTACGACCTATTGGGGTGTCCCTGGGGGACACATTCTTGTCGCAGTGCGTTGACCCTTCACGTTAAGGTCCTTAACACGATGCGTCGCCCCATCGTGTCTTGGGTGCCGAAGGCTTAAGGCCTTGGCCGCGACCCCTTCTCCCTTTTCCTCCTCCTCCCCTTCTTCTCCTCCCCCTCTGACATGCTCATCTCTCTCTCTCTCCCCTTTGTGCATTTTAGGTGAGGAGGAGGGTCGTGCTCGTGTCCCTTGCATTGTGGAGGTTGCGTGGAGCGAGGAGGAGGTGGCCAATCGACGTGAAGGGCCTCAATGGGTTCGTTTCTTTGGTTAAGGTAGGGATTGCTTGTGCACTTCTCGATCTGGGTGGATTAGGAGCTTCTCATGCTTTCTAGTTAGTTTTAGATAGCTTCTCCATGCTCCGCTCCCCCGTGTGGGTTGTGTGTGGCTTGTGGGCGGCCTCGGGATGGAGCATCCCGTGGGTCTGCCTCTCTACTGGTGTCGCGATCACGGCACGCGTCGTGACACCAGAAGAGGCATCTGCCCGGTCAGTCGCTACCTTGTCGCAACGCGTTGCCCCGTCGCGATAAGGATCACTGTCGAGACACGTTTGCTTGTCGCGACATGATTTTCTGTCACGACGCTCTGCCCCGTCGTGAAAGGAATGCTGTCACGGTGCCATTCCCTGTCGCGATGGTATCGCGATGGGCTAGGAGGTCGCGACGGTACCTATTTTGCCTCAAATGTTTCCGTGGTTCCGGTTGGGGTATCGGCATGTGCCCCAAGGCTAGCTTTCCCTTAGGACCTTCAGGTGGGAATGCGGCAGGTTACCTCGCTGTGTTCAGTGACCAAAGGTGACACCTTCGTGTCTGTGTCTTGGCGGCGGTGCCAGGAGGGTCGTGTTTGTCTAATAATCGATTGACCGGTAGTCAATCGATTATCAGCAGAGCGACGGGTTTTCCATACTTCCAATAGTGTTTCGAGGTTCTGGCTTGCTCATGCGTGCCTTGGTTGGCCGACGGCCCTCTTGAGGTCCGTGTGTGCCTCATGCTTGCTGGGCTTGTCGTGGGTTACAAGCCAGCAGTTCAGCGTGGTTCTTGTTGTGCTTGCTCCGCCTGTTCGCCTGATGCTTGGCACTTGAGGGCTTGTCCCGTTCAGAGGTTGTCTTCGTTGCCTGGTACCCCCATCCTCGGAGCCATTGAGGGAGCATTCGGGGCTACGAGCGTGCTCGAGTTGGCAGCCAAGTTGGCAGACTCTGGAGGTGAGGGGAAAACGAGGTTTGGACAACGGCGCCGAGTCGTTTGTAGAGCTCTCTTGTCTGGGGTGGATGCCGAGGTTGTTGAGGCGATTCTTTTCCCGGTGCGGCCCAAACAGTCCTTTGTTTCACTGTCTCTCTCTGTGTTAGTTCCGGAGCCACATAGTTGTGCTAGGCATGGGGCTGTAGCTTGGCCAGGCTGCAGTGTTGAGTGTGCGTTCTTGTAGTGTTTTATGGCGGCTCTGTTTTGCTCTTCTGGGGAGGTGTAGGCAGGAGCTAGGCTAGAGAGCAGAGGGAGTGGCTGGTGTGTCCTCCTCTTGGCTGCTAGTGGCAGGGGCTTGGTTGGTGCTGTTGTGTCAGTGTTTCCTCACGATGTTTCCAAGTATGACTCGTTGCTCTAGCCTGTATGGTGGTTGTAGCCTGGCCGTGTCTAGCTTCTGTGGACATTGTTGGTTTGGCCTTGTTGTCCCGTGCTTCTGGTGGTTTCCGCTCGGTGTTCTCTCAATTTCCTAGTCCCATTCCTTGGTGCCCGTCTGTGGTGGCACCAGTGTGTGTGGTTTCCCGACCTTGTGGTGTGTCCAGGGTCCGGGGTAGTTCTGCTTGTAGGCCCTCGACCTTGTGGAGGTCTGAGGTGGTCGTGCTTGTGGTGAGACGTCGTTCTCACTTGGTTGTTACGTGGTCTCGACGGGTGTGCCGAGGGTTGCTTCACCTTGGTGCCCGACTCCGTTGGTTTCTGCGAGAGTCATGTGTGTGTCACGACCTTGGTTGGTGGTCGTGGTGTTGCATTGTTCTTCACCGCTACTTTGTAGTACCCTGTTGTTGGTGTTCCTCACTTTACAGCTTTCTAGTGTAGTTTCCTACTTTTGGAGTTCCTACTGGTCTGGCCGGTGAGGGACTGGTAATCCCTACTGGGCCTTGTTCGCGAGGCTCACCCCCCCCCTACTTCCTTTATCTAGGGGCTCGTCGTCGCGGGAGCTCGGTGTTGGATGGGTTGCAAAGGCAACTGCGGCGCCGTGTGTTGTCAGCAGCAGTGAGAGCGAGTGTTGTGAGCTCTTGTACCTGAGTGAGTTGAGAGTTGTGATTTGCAAGTTCTTGGGGTATGCCCCTTAAGGACTGCACATTTCTTCTTGTACCTGTACTTTTATTTGGGACATGTTGTACATACTTTTGTATATTATATATCTTGTTATAATTATTTAAATTCAGTACATATCTCACTAGACTATTTTTCTAACCCTTCCGGGACTTCGGATCCGTGGGTGGCGACGCGAACTTCTGGGTCCCTAGCGGGCGTCCGGGAGGTCGGGTCGTTACAGTTGGTATCAGAGCATGGGTCTATTGAGATTTTTAATGAGTTAATAACTACAACTGTCCCAAAGAAAGGTACTAATACACTGCTAACACTGTCCGACTAGTGTTAGGCTTGTGCTTTCAATTGTTTTACAGGTGTGCGGCTTCCCTACAAGGTTCATGTGCATGCTACAGGAGGGTTGCAGTTGTTGCTATGTCGCATGTGTGGTGAGTGTGGTTGCTCGGTGTGTTCGTGCCGTGGTGGCACGGTTGGCGGTGGACTCGCTCGAAGTAGTCTTCCCGTGTGGAGGACGGTTGCAGGCAAGTCCAGGCGCGGTGCTCTTGGTCGTCTTCATCTCATTTGGGTGCGTGTGTGTCGCGAAGGCTAAGAGAGCTTGCGTGTGGCGTGGCCTTCACTGGTGCAAAGTTGTTGTCTGTGGAACCGGTCAAAGTGTCCCTGCCTTGTTGGCTATCCCCCTATTGTTGGGGTGTGTGCTATGTTGGTTGTGTGTGTGGGCTCATGTTTATGCGCTGTGGTGTGCTATACTCTGCTCAGTCGCGTTGTTGCTCGGGCTAAGCAAATGTTCTGTGTGCTTTGTTGCATTGCTGGTTGAGTGCTGTGACACTTGTCTGTGGTTGCTTGTCGGCCTTGTGCTAGTTGGTTCTAAGCTCTGGTGAGGTGCTCCTGGAGTTCTTCTCTATTGGTTATGGTGGAAGTGAGTTTTCCCTAGAGCTGTGTTGTGCTCGTTTCTGGTTGCTGTTGCATTGCCCTCTGGGTTGAGGTGCATCGCTTGTTGCCCTGTGTTCTGGTGAGGTTTCCCAGAACCGTTTGTTGTTTTCTTGGTGAGGTTTTCCCCAGGATTATTCCGTGCTCGTTTCTGCTATTGTTGTGCTGCCTCAGGGTCTGAGGTATGCTGTTGTTTTGGTTGGTGCATTCTAGCGAGTTTCCTAGAACTGTGCCTTAGTGGTTTTGGTGGAGGTTCTCCCAAGACTGGCTTACGTTTCTTCTGCTTGCTGTAGTGTTCTCTCTGAAGGTCTGTGTTGTTTGGTCGTTTGGGTTGTGCGTGGTGAACGTTCTTCTCAGGATTGGCCTTTGTCATTTTTGGCGGAGGTTCTTCCCAAGAGTGCTCTGTGTTCGTTTTGGGCCACCGTTGTGTTGCCTTTGTGGTTTGAAGTGTGTCGTTTAGTTGGGCTATGTTCTGGTGAGGTTCTCCCAGGATGTCTCTTAGCACTTTTGGTGGAGGTTCTTCCCAGGAGTTCTCTGTGTTCGTTTTGGGCCACCGTTGTGTTGCCCTTGTGGTTTGAAGTGTGCTGTTTAGTTGGGCTGTGTTCTGGTGAGGTTCTCCCAAGATGTCTCTTGGCGCTTTTGGTGGAGGTTCTCCCCAAAGCTGCCCTGTGTTTGTTTTGGTCGTCGCTACTCTCTCTCTATGTAGAGATGAGCTGTCGTTGTTTCCAGTTGGACTGTCTGTGTTACAGTCTACCTGGGCATTTTCGGGCAAGGTGTGGTGCCCTTGGCTGTGCGTTTGGCTGCTGCGTTGGTTGTTGCGTTGGCTAGCTTGTCTCGTTGTTCATTTCTAAGTTTCTTGATTGTGCCGGTGGGACTTTGTGTGTTGCCATGGCTCGGATGGTTTGTTTTGTTTTCCTGTGCCCGACGTGCTCTCCTAGATGGTGGTCTGGTGAGTGTAGTGGGTGTCTGGATGGTTGTGCTTTTTATGGAAGTGCCAGTCTTGCGTTGTGGTTTTATCTCTCTCTCGTTGGTGGAAGAGACTCATTGCGTGCCTCCTTCCTCTATTTTTTGTTGGTTGCTTGGGGTGGTGATGCTCCACTGTGGTGTTGTGTCACCAGGGTGCGAATTGTTACGACCTTCTGGTGGACTCATCTTCCCTTGAGTTGTTTTTTTGGGTTGAGTTGGTTGCTCCCCTCGTGCTGTCGTTTCCATGTGGCACCGTGGGTCGATGGACTTGTTCGTGCCATTTGTTGTTGTGATTGTTTCTTGCTACCTACCTGAACAATTTGAGGCATTGGGTCTCTATTGGTTTGGTGTGAGGTAGTACCATTTTCTTGTTGGATTGCATGCCTGAGCGTTGCTCTACTGTGCACTGATTTTCTTGATTGGCTTGCTCGTGTAAGCATTGTTTCGGTGTGTTCTCAATTATGCCTCGGTTTGTGCCTTGGAAGCTTTTTCGTGTCGTTGTCTTGGTGTTTGGCCGCTCTATCGGTTGCAATAGAGGTGGTGCTTTTTTCTCTTGCGTGCCAGGAAGACGCTGTGGTTTTTGCTCCCCGTGCGGCAGAGTCGGTGCTCCATGTTTTGTGTTGTTTTTGGAGCCGGCGTAGTTGTTTCGCTCTTGAAGTTGTTGGCTTTCCGCGTGTTTCTCTTGTGGGTCTCTGGTAGAGAGTCCCCTTTGGTGAGCGTTGTGTCGTCTCGGGCTGTTGGTGCGGTTGTGTGTGCTACACCTTGAGCATTTTTCGATGCTTCGTGTTTTTGTGCCTCAGGGTCGGGGCCGATTTGGCCATTGTGCCCTTCCAGGCTTGCAGTTCTTTGTGTGTGGCTTTTGGTGGGTCTTTGGTGAACAGTCCTTCCTGTTAGCCCGTGGTGTTGTTTCGGCCGCTGGTGCACCTGTGTTGCACTTTGCTTAGTTTTGGTGCTTGTTGTAGCACCGTGTGCTCATGCCTGAGTGTTTCGGTTTTGTGCCATCTGGAGCCTTGGTGCATTATGTTATACCTTAGGTGGCTTCTGGTGCTTGTGATAGCACCATGTGTTGTGCCGTGTGCCTGTTTGTGAGATTTGTGTCATTTCATGACTTCGCTCGGTGTTGGAGGCATTGAGTTTTCCACCTCTGAGACACTTTGTGCTGGGCTATGCCTTGTGGTTGCACCGTTATCGCTGTGGAGTGGCTGCTTAGCCTTGTCTAGGTAGCCTTATCAGTGGTACACTAGGCTTTGGTTGTGGCATGTGTCCATGTTTTCCCTCTCGCTTTGGGAGCGTGTCTTTGGTTGTGGTACCCTGCTTCGGTCTGGGTCCCTTTGAGGTCGACGTGTTGTTCTCGACCTCTGCGGTTGTTTTGGTTCATGTGTGGTTGTGCGTCTTTTTGGTGGTTGGCATGTTGGTACCCGTGTTGAGCTATGTGTGTGCGTGGCGGGTGTGCTGCCAACTCTTCGTTGGTTCTCCGCTTGTGTGTGGTGTTGTTGAGTCTAGAAGCTGATGGTGGAGTCTTCTGTCTGTTCGTTTGGTGATAGTGAGTCCTATTGGCTCGCTAGTACTCGACCATGTGGTTTATCGACATTGTGAGGTGCTCGGTTTCAGCTTAACCTCAGACGTCTTTTGTGCTTCCATCACGATGTGTCGCGTTGTGGAGCATGTACCCCCAGTTTTGTGGCTCCTCCTGCGTTTAGTGTCCTTGTCGGACCACAAGGAAAGTCTTGGTGAGACCTAGTGGTGACAGTGGATACCGGTTTTCGCGTGTTGAGGTTTCTCTGCATGTGTTAGTTTCCCTGTTGGACCACGAGGAAGGTCTGGGTGAGACCTAGCAGTGGCAGTGGACGCTATTTCATGCGTTGAGGATTTTCTGCGAGCGTGTTCTCGCTCTAGTTCTTATCTCTCGCGTGGTTTCTCGGTTGGGCTGGTGACCGATGCTAGCTGCTGCTAGTAGCGTGAGGCTGTTCCCCTGAGTGTTGTGCTTGACTCTCAGGTGTTTTTCCTGGTTGTTGTCGGCAACTGTGTACTCTGTCAGGTTTCACTGGCAAGAGAGTGAGTTGCTGACCGGTGATTCTTGTTTTGTTGTCGGCAACTGCATCCTCAGTTGGGTTTTGCTGGCGACAGAGTGGGTTGCTGGTTAGTTGGTCCCAACAGTGGGTTCTGTTGGTGGTTGCAACCGTGCGGTTTTTTGGCTGGCATTTTCTGCTGTTCAGGTTGGTTTTGGCGTTGCTCGACACCTATGAGGTTGTCGTTCAGTTTGGACGCCCCACGTGTAGCTGGAGTGAGCCATTGGTTTATCGATTTTGTGCTCCAAGTGCGTTTGGAGCTTGTTGTGAGCCATTGAGTTTTCAGTTGTGTGCTCCCCATGTGTTTGGAGCCCGTTGTGTGAGCCGTTGGTTTTTCGGTTTTGTGTGCTCCGTGCGCATTTGGTGGTGCGGTTGTTGCCACGAGGAGGTCGTGGTAAGACTTAGCGACTTTTCGCATCCGTGCTTCGTGTGCTCCACGTGTGTTTGGCTGTGTGATTGTTGCCACGAGGAGGTCGTGTTGAGACTTAGTGGCTTCTTCGCAATGGTCTTACGTTTGCTCCCTATGCTTCGTTTCGTGCCTCGGATCTTTTGGGCTTGCCCTAATTTCAAGGACAAAATTGTTTTAAGGGGGTAGAATGTAAGACCCGGCTTTCCGTCCAGTGTCTAGGATGACTGGCCACTAACGTGTCCGGGCTCGATGACGCATTAGTGTCACGTCGGGGTGTCCAACGTGATAGTCATCCTTGTCACGACGAGCTTGTGCATCACGTTCTTTGACGCGCCTTACTTCTCTGTCATGTCTTCGTGTCGCGCCTGGTCAACGGGTCGTGACAGAGTTCCGTGCCTTTTGTCATCTGGCAGCTGTCAGGGTGGCAGGCATGTCAGTACGACCTGTCGCATTGTCGTGGTGTCCTTGGGGAATGCATTCTTGTCGCAATACGTTGACCTGTCATGTTAAGGTCCTTAACGCGACGCGTCGCCCCATCGTGTCTTTGGTGCCGAAGGCTTAAGGGCTTGTCCGGCGACTCCTTCTCCCTTTTCCTCCTTCCCCTCTCTTCTCCTCCCCCTCTGGTGGTGCTCTGTCTCTCTCTCTCTCCCCTTTTGTGCATTTCAAGTGAGGAGGAGGGCCGTGCTCGTGTCCTCGGCATTGTAGAGCTTGCGTTAAGCGAGGAGGAGGTGGCCAATCCAACGTGAAGGACCCCAATGGGTTCGGTTCTTCAGTTAAGGTAGGGATTGCTTGTGCTCTTCTTGATCCGGGTGGATTGGGAACTTCGCGTGCTTTCTAGTTAGTTTAGATAGCTTCTCCATGCTCCCTTCCCTCATGTGGTGTGCGTGTGGCTTGTGGGCGGCCCCAGGATGGAGCATCTTGTGGGTCTGCCTCTCTGCTGGTGTCGTGACCGCAGTGCGTGTCGCGACACCAGAAGAGGCATATGCCCAGTCGATCGTGACCCTGTCGCGACGCGTTGCCACGTCACGATAAGGATTGCTGTCTCAACGCATTTTCTTGTCGCGACATGATTTTTTGTTACGGCGCTCTACCTCATCGCGACAAGGTTGTTGTCACGATGCCATTCCCTGTCGCGATGGTATCGGAATGGCCTAGGAGGTCGTGACAGTACTTGTGTTGCCTCGCGTGTTTCTGTGGTTCCGGTTGGGTGTCGGTGTGTGCCCCAGGGCTGTTTTGCCCTTAGGACCTTCAGGTGGGGAACGTGGCAGTTACCTCGCTGCGTTCAGTGACCGAAGGTGACACCTTCGTGGCCATGTCCTGGCGGCGGTGCCAGGAGGGCCATGTCTGTCTATTAATCGATTGACCGGTGTTCAATCGATTATCAGCAGAGCGATAGTTTTCCATGCTTTCGGTAGTGTTCCGAGGTTCTGGCTTGCTCGTGCGTGCCTTGGTTGGCCGACGGCCTTCTCGGGGTCTGTGTGTGCCTTGTGCTTGCTGGGCTTGTTGTGGGTTACAAGACAGCAGTTCAGTGTGGTTCTTGTTGTGCTTGCCCCGCCTATTGATCGGGTGCTTGGCACTTGAGGGCTTGTCCCGTTTAGAGGTTGTCTTCATTGCCTAGGACCTCCATCCTCGGGAGCCTTTGAGGGAGCGTTTGGGGCTACAAGTGTCCTCGATTCGGCAGACTCTGGAGATGAGGGGAAAACGAGGTTTGGACAGCAGCGCCGAGTCATTTGTAGAGCTCTCTTGTCTGGGGCGGGACGCCGAGGTCGTTGAGGTGGTTCTCTTCCCAGTGCGGCCCACAGTCCTTTGTCTCACTGTGTCATGCCCCAACACGGAATATCGGAGCGCGAAGGCAGTTGCAAGAAATGGTATAGAGCGTATACTAGACATCAAACCATTGCACACTGAATAATACTAAAGCAAATCTTTCTCATTAATAATTTTCCAAATGTCTAGTTACAACCACTAATATCAGAGCCATTCTACAGGGCCCAATTACATTGCAATAAAAGGAAATAACTAACTACAACTCTAAGATAACATAATGACTCAAGGGTACTCCTGGCTTCACTCTTGGTCATTCCCTTCCTCGTGAGTGTATGTCATCCTCCTCGGTCTCACCTGAGAACACAACATCAAATAACGTAGGGTGCGATAACGCCCAGTAGGACTTAAGTCTCAGGCTCAAGCAGGCTTTAAATAATTAGTGCATTAAATGGCAGAGTAACTAAGGATAGAGAGAGTTATGTAAAGTCGAGAAAGTAAGAGCACAAGTAACATGGTTCAAATAGCAGATGAATCAAGTATAGTACAACGAATAAGATCGAGTCGATATAAAGCAACACAACAACACGATGGCAAATAACGTCAACATCAACCATGTATAGAAAGGAGAGAGAAAGTAGTTGGCCATATAGAGAGTAAATTGCACTTTGATTGATTTTCTTATCAATCGAAATAGTCTGGCACTTTTGATTAACTTTCGTCAATCAAGATAGTAATTACACTTTGGTTATCCGAAGATAGCCGGGAGAGAGTATAGCACTTGTTTGTCAAAAGACAACAAGAATATAGCACTTTGTGTTGATTGTCTTAGATTAATCTTGATAGTATGGCACTTGGATGTAATGCCGACATCCTGATCATTTAACTCCCGCGGCAAATGGCACTTTCGGCGCTCCTCCCAGGACCTGATCGGGCCCTATTGTGCTGGCATTGGTTATTGTTTATCTTTAGACAATCAATTAATGATCAATTGAGAGTACCAAGAATAGATAAGAGCACTAGATGAATAGATGAGATAGTAGAGTGAACGTGAATAGGTGAGAGCTAGTGGACAATTGCGCGTAACATGACGAGTAAACAGGCGATAGTAACAGTTGCACAACACGCGCACGTAGTATTGGCAGTCAGGTGGAATTCACGATCTTCCCACTGGCCATGTTATGCACAAGCCCAGAGGTCCGGCGTGATTCAAGGTAAGAGCGAACTTCTAATAGCCGTTTAGATCATATCGATCCCTAAAGGGGTAATGGGTGTTGGGGTACAACCGGCTCATCGACCATGTGGGAATCCATGATCAGAGGAGACTTACGGAGGCCTTGTGCAAGGGTTTCACTAGTCCGGCGAAAGGAATATCCGACGGAGAGTTCACCACAAGCCAAGAAAGTGTGTATATAAAACAGGTGCTCGACGTTCTAGAGGAATTCTAGAACAGTGAGCGTCGATATCGTGTATAAACAACGCGAGAACGAATACAAGTCCTTTACAATAGGGCAATTAATATTCTTTATTTCAATAATTTACCAAATACATTATGAGATATTTTATGCCAAATTTCAGCCATATATGGATGGTTCATGCGTGCCATGTGTAAGAAATCATAGATAGAAGTAAAGTCGTGAAATATGTATTTTAAAACATTCAATATAGCTCCATTTTTTGGCAAGGTTTTTTACTGGGGGTATAACGGTAACAAGGCGTAAGATTATTTAGAAAGTGATAGAAATTTTTTTATGGGGTTTTCACCAAATTCTTGTGAAGGCGACATAGGGCTGTAAGGGTGGCGACATGTGCCAAGCAGAACGCGACAGGAGCATGTAAGGGTCGCGACATGGCTTGCAGATCGGTTCTGAGAATGCGACGGCTCACCTGTTGCCTTCTTGAATGCGACGGATGGGCTGTCATATTCGGACCCCAGAAAGTGACATGTCGAGGCGTCGCCTTCTGGTTGTCTGCGCCTGACTCTGACAGGAGTCAGACCAGATATTGGATTGCGGACCAGGATTTCAATTGTTGATATAGGGTTGTTCAAAAATCCATAACTAATATATCACGATGAAAAATCATAAATCAGGGGCAATGAAACTAGACATGCGAGGGTACTTCCATAAATAGGAATTCGAGAAAGAGCATGGTTTGAATATGGTTTGAGAACGAACAAGACGAGTAACATAGAACATGACACAGGAGCAAGATGGATTCAATTCGAGTAACATGCTCAACAGAAATTATGGCTTTTAGGGGCAACGATGCCTAACATGCATCAGTTCCTACAGTAAAATCTTGTAGCATGGGGTTGAGTATACAAGGAGATCAAGAGTTAAGAGGGGTTTGGGGTCATGTAAGTTGCAGAACTTCTAAATTCAAGAAGAAAATATTGGCTTGATGGAAAATTATAAAACTTGAGAGTTTTGTTCCTGATGCATGGAACAATCTATAGACGAAATATTAGGATTTTAGCTTGTGAGAATGCCTACCTTTGACTCGGTTTGTCTTCTAAGGCTAGAACTTGAAGAACAAGGGAAGAAGCTTCAAGCACTTCTTCTCTCCACGAAATCCTCTACTCCTTAGCCTCTTCTCCACGTCCAGCAACTCTTGGCAACGAGCTAGGGTTGCCCAAGAGAGTGTAAGAGTGTATTTATGCAAGTATGTATTTCTATTCCTACTACTACTCTAATTCCTCTTTAATTACGAAATTTCCTTACTCCCACCTTCCTTCCTTGCTTTCCAATCTCTATTTAGACTTGGAAGAGATCCAAATTCGTGCTAACCCATATGGGTAGGTTTAGGAATCCAACTCCTACTCTAATTGCTTATTTAATGCATTAAATATCCCTTCCCATTAAGATATATTAAACTCCGAATTTAGGGTATTTTCTTATTATTCTCCCTTGCAAATTCATATTTTTGACCCAATAAATTCTAGAAGATCCATTAAGCAAAGCCCATTACTCTTTTCCATTTAATGGGTTTTATTTAATGCTCTATTTAAATATCCATTTAGCTAGGTTTTAATTCTTTATTTAAAATTTTGATTTTTTCTCGCAAAATTCAGGTTGCTACACACTGCCTCTCTCTGCATTAGTTTTGGAGCCACGTAGTGGTGATAGGCGTGGGGTCGCAGCTTGGCCAGGCTGCGATGTTGCGTGCATTCTTGTGGTGTTTCGTGGCGGCTCTATCTCGCTCTTCTGGGGAGGCAGAGGCAGGAGCTAGGCTGGCGAGTAGAGGGAGTGGCTGGTGTGTCCTCCTCTTGGCTGCCAGTGGCAGTGGCTTGGTTGCTATTGTTGTGACGGTGTTTCCCTCCCGACGTTTTCAAGTATGACTCATTTCCCTAGCCTGCACAGTGGTTGTATCTTGGCCGTGTCTAGCTTCTGTGGGCATTGTTGGTTTGGCCTTGTTGGCCCGTGCTTCTGGTGGTTTCCGCTTGGTGTTCTCTCAGTTTCTTAGTCCCGTTCCTTGGTGCTAGTCTGTGGTGGCACCAGTGGGTGGTGTTTCCCGACCTTGTGGTGTATCCAGGGTCAGGGGTGGTTCTGCTTATGGGCCCTCGGCCTTGTGGATGTCTAAGGTGGTCATGCTTGTGTGAGATGTCGTTCTCACTTGTTGTTGCATGGTCTCGGCGGTGTACCAAGGTTGCTTCCGCTTGGTGCCCGACTCCGTTGGTTTCTGCTGCAGGGTCGGTGTGTGTCACGACCTTGGTTGGTGGTCGTGGTGTTGCATTGTTCTGTTCCGCTGCTTTGTAGTACCCTGCTATGGTGTTCCTCCGCTTTACAACTTTCTAGTGTAGTTTCCTAATTTTGGAGTTCCTGCTGCTCTGGCGGTGAGGGACTAGTAATCCCTACTAGGCCTTGTTCGCGA
>JACBKR010004409.1:0-23950 GCA_014218235.1 Colocasia esculenta | reverse complement strand
CTGAGTGTTAGATTTTTTCAACAATAGTATCAAGTTTGGGGAAAAATAGAGCCATGTGTAAACCGTATGAAATGTGTGTGTAAAAATTGGAATGTGTAAAATGTGCAGTGTGTGACATTGCTTCCATAGAGGGCTGTGGAACTGTACCGTGGAAAAGTCCCCACGGGAAGGTTCAAGTGTTTAAGATCCTAAGGGCATTAGGATGAAATCTTGGAGGTGGACAAGTACCACTGGTTAGGGTGGAGATACTTCTCCCGGTCTGCGCAGTACCAAGTGCCGTCACTGTGTTGCCTAGGTGGTGTCTATGTGTTATGTGATGTGAATGTGTCCTTCTAGTGGTGTTTGGACTATGTGTCACGACATTTAAATGTGAAAAGGTGAATGTGTATATGTGCAAATTGTGTAGTGTGAACATGTGAATGTGAAATGTGTAAATGTGAACAGTGCGAACGTGTAAATGTGTAAACATGTGAATCCAATGTGTTAAAAATGCAAACTTGTGATTTATGTTATGAAAATGTTAGATTCATGTCAAAACAGCTACCTTAATGTTTTATAATGGTTTTATATGTGCAAAAGTGTGTAGAATCCATGTTAGGGATATTTCCTTCTTATGTGTGAAAATCCATGCTAAAATTTGCTATCATGTTGTAGTTAAATGTAAGTGTAGTTCTCATGTGAATGAATGCGTAGAAAGTATGCGGTAGGTATTTCATTTTGGATTGATATAAACCATGTATCATGCATAGTGAAATTAGTAGAAACTTCTCATATTTTTTTAGAGAGGTCTAGTTTCTCTCTCTAGAATTTAGAGAGAGAAGCTCTGGTTTGCCTAGGGTTCTGGTGGCGCCGCTAGCCCTTGGGCCGGATGGCCTTGGCGGGGGGGGGGGGGGGGGGGGGGGGCGCCGGCCTTGTCCGCTTCCGCGGTTGGTCGTCCGGTTGCAGGCGTTTTGTCGGAGAGTCTTCCTATCCCTGCGATGGGATCTCTTGCACCTGCTGCGGCGCCTTCACTTGTTGGCGGCTTGTCCTTCGCGCGGGTGGTAGCTGCCTTGTTGGTTCTGCCTGATGTGCCAACCTTCGTTTATGAGCCGGCTTACACAGACAAGGGGGAGCCGGCAGTATTCTTTTCACGTGAAGAGATGGACGCATTGTTAGTTCCTTTCAAGTCTTGGTTGTGGCTAAGAGTGCGTATGGACGCCCTCCTATTCCAAAGATTCGATTGCACTTGACTTCCAGATGCAGCATTAAAGATCCTTTTCTCATCAGTGCTTTGGACAATGGCACTTGCTTTTCCGTTTCAAGAGTCAGGATGACTATCTTCGAGTGCTTCTTCGGGAATCCTTACATGTCCAAGGCAAGTTATTTAGATTTTTAAATGGATCCTCTCTTTAATTGTCTGAAGAACCTTCCATCATCCCTGTGTGGATCGATTTCCCTGCCCTGCCGGTTAATTTATACCAGAAGAATTTGCTATCATCGATTGCAGCAAACGTTGGGCCGGTGCTTCAAATCGCCCACGCAACGGAGTTACTCATCAATACCAAGGCGGCCAGGGTCTGTGTTGAGCTGGATCTCCTCAAACCCCGTCCTAAGCGTATCGGATTGGGATGGGGGATTTTGGTGGATTCTGGCAGGAGGTGTCGTATTTAAGTCTTCGAGAGTATTGCTGTGTTTGTCGGCGGCTAGGGCATGGAGGGCAGAAGTGCCGTTCTGTGAAAGACCCGGTTATTGTGGGTCGACCTCCTCCTGCTACTAAGGTGGCCCCAATACCTCCAAGGTTTGTTCCCGTTGTGGCTGACGTCCATAAAGGTGTGCATGGCGATCCCATGCAGGATATTGCTTTGAATGCTCAAGAGGGGAGCACGTCGACAGCGGTGCATGGGGATTGTGTGGGGAGGATCATGCTTCGCCTAAACCGTGGGGACATGCGGGCTATGTTTCGCCTGGCCGGCGGACGGAGGAAGTTATTGTCCCCAGATTCAAGTTTCTGGTCAGGATCAGGATATTCACGGGTGTAACTTAGGGGTGGTTGTTCTTTAGGGGAGTATTCTGGAGCAGGGGAGTCCGTCTTTAGCCTTGCATGGCAATTCACATGAGTCTTTTACCATAGATGGTGGCGATGATAATGGTTTGGCAGCACGGGCTGTTGATAAAAGTGGTGAGGAGTGTGTTGCTGGGACATCTCATGATGACCAGGATTGTCAGATGGATTGGTTCTTAGACAAGACCGTGGTGCTTATTGTGGTCTTGACATGGTCTCCTTGCTGCTATGGATAACAGTCTTATGCTTTCAACTCGGCGGTCTTGGTAGATAGACCTCGCAGAGATCCAGTGGTGACTAGAGCTCGGGCTCGATCGGAGGATAGGGGTAAGGATCCAGTGATATGATGAATAAGGCCGTATTTTGGAATATTAGAGGCATTGGGCATTTAGCCTCGAAAAGGAGTCTTAAAAATTTAGTTTCTCATCTTCATCCTTCTCTGGTTGCGGTTTTTGAACCTAAACAGTCTATTGATAAGGCTGCGAGAGTTGTAGCTTCTATTAAGCTTGATAATTTTGTGGGAATTATGGATCATGAATCCAAGATCTGGGTGTTTTGGGAGTCCTCTTTATCCTTTCATGTGGTGGAAAAATCCGATCAGTATATTACTCTGGGCCTGCGTTCTCTCTCAGCTAATTTCTATATTACATGTGTTATGCTTCATGTGACTCTGGTAGAAGGCGCCTTCTTTTTGAAGACCTGCTGCTCTTTGGCGCCTCTGTGGATGCCCCTTGGTTGATTGGTGGGGATTTCAATTGTATTGCTCATCCGTCTGAGAAACTGGGTGGATTATTTGGTAACATTTCTGGCATGATCGATTTTAATGCTTTTGTTGTTGCTTCTGGTCTTTTTGATGCTGTTTATATGGGGTCTTCTTTTACCTGGAATAACAATCGCACTGGTAGTGGAAATATCCGTGCCCGGTTGGACCGGGTTTTCATTAATGACAAATTACAAGATTTATGGCCTAACCTTGTGGTGAAGCATTTGGAGATGGGCCCGTCCGACCATTGTCCGCTGGCAATCTCCTCGGTCATCTCTCCCCGTGGGCCGAGTCGTTTTATTTTTCAGAACATGTGGACTACTCATGACTCCTTTTTACAAGAGGTGGGTAAAGTGTGGAATGGTACAATTGTGAATGATGTTAACCCCATGATTTGTCTTCAGGCGAAGCTTAAGAAAGTTAAGCAACACCTTAAGATCTGGAATAAGGAGGTTTTCGGCAATGTCACCTAGATGGTTACTTTGGCGGCTGAGGAGGGGAGCGTATGCAACAGGCTTTGATGGTTCTCCTATGGAAGGCAATAGATCGGCTTTGTCTACTGCTAATGCCTTGCTTTACCAAGCCTTGAAGAGGGAGGAAATTTTCTGGAAACAAAAGTCTAGAGTTGATTGGTTATCTAATGGAGACAGGAACACGGCTTTTTATCATGCTACAGTAAAATGCAATATAAGAAAAGGTTTTATTCACAGACTTAAAATTTTGCCTTCAGATGACTGGTGTATGGAGCAGGATGTTCTGAAGGCTGAAGCGGTCAAATTTTACTTTGGAGCCTCATGTGGTGGATATGGATCTTATCTCTAATATCCCTTCTATTGTCACTTCTGATCAGAATTTTGAATTATGTTCAGTTCCTTCGGCAGAGGAGGTTAAAAGCATAGTCTTTTCTATGAATGGTCACAGCGCCCGAGGCCTGATGGGTTCTCAGGGCTGTTTTTACTCAGTGTTGGGATATGTTGGGGCGGAGGTTATAGGTGCGGTTCAGGGGTTCTTTGCTGGTTTTGGGCTTCCAGAAGTTTATCATCCTCCTTATCACATTGATTCCGAAGGTGGAGGTTCCCAGAACCTTTAGTGATTTCAGACCTATCACTCTTTGCAACTTTGTTTACAAAATTATCTCGAGGATTCTTTGTGCCGTTTAACTCCTATTTTACCTCAGCTCATTTCGGACAATCAAAGTGCCTTGTCAAGGGGAGGTTTATCTTGGATAATGTCTCCCTCTCTCGCCACATCCTGAGAGATATCCATCGCAAAGTTAGGGGTCATAATATCATGTTCAAACTTGATATGGCTAAAGCTTATGATCGTATGGAATGGGACTTCATTTTAAAGGTTATGAGGAAGTTTGGTTTCTCCTCGAGGTTCACCTCTCTAGTTGGTATGCTGTTGGCGAACTGCTGGTCTTCAGTTATATTCAATGTCTCCATTGGTGGGTTTTTCAAATCTTCCCGTGGCATTCGTCAAGGTGACCCTTTGGCTCGATCCTCTTCATCATTGCTTCTGAAGTGCTTAGTCGCGATTTATCTGACCTGTTTTCTAGTGGCCGGATCAAGCATTTTAGTGGCCCTCGTGGTGGTTTGCAGGTGTCTCATTTATTATATGCCGATGATACTCTAATTTTTATGAATGCTGGCATCAATGGTGTGAGGTTGTTGTTGAAGTTTCTTCAGTTATATGAAAGCAGCTCCGGTCAACAAGTTAATGCTAGCAAAAGCGGTTTCCACATTTCTGATAAAGTGCCGTTGGATTTGGTGTCTCGCATATCTGCCTTGACAGGCTATAGACATCAGACTGGTTCTATGAAATATCTGGGAATTCCTTTGAAGGTAGGAGACTTAAGGTTCAAGACTTCAGATTTCTTGTGGATAATGTTACTCGTAAATGGCTGGTTGGAGGGCCAATGTCCTTTCCCAAGCAGGTCGAGCGGTGCTGATCCGTTCGGTTCTTTTGAGTCTCCCGGTGTATCTGGCTAGTTCACTCTCCATTCCTAAGTCAATCAGTAACCAGGTTAACCGGATCTGTGCTAATTTCTTCTGGCAGGGGGTGGATGGCCAGCAACGTCGCCACTGGGTTGCTTGGTCAGCTCTTATAGACCCTTTGTGGAGGGCGGTCTGAATTTCAGAAACTTTGATGTTCTTCAGGTAGCGATGGCTGCTAAGCAGATTTGGAGTATCATTCATGGTGACTCTCTTTGGTCTAGGTATGCCAAGCATTGGTTTTTAATCAGTCACATCTCAGTGATATTTCTGTTCCTTTTCTCTTGGCATTCCAAGCAGATTTTTTTAAAGCTAAGGAAGTTGTTTTTCTAATATTCGTTGGCTTGGGGAGATGGATCTTCCGTGAATTTTTTCAAAGACACTTGGATTGGCCCTTCACCTCTGATGCATGTGCTTCGGGATAATTCCTTTGTCCAGGAGTCACGGAATATTATGGTTAATGAGATGGTGCATGATACAAATAATCCGGTATGGACTGTCTTGAACGTTTCTCCGGGGTATGTTCATAGCTTGCTGACTACTAGCCAGGATGATTTTATTTGGGCGGCCAACCCCCATGGTAACTTCTCTGTTAAATCAGCTTATGACTTTGCTTTTTCCCATGGAGTCTCACGTGGTGCATGGGCAAAAATTTGGCACCATGCGATTCCTCCTCGGCTGCTATGTTTGCTCGGCACCTTCTTCATCGGGCTATCTCCGTAGATTCCAGAATTGTCGAGTGTGTGTGCCGCTGGTTTCCATGTGTTCCTGCTGTAAAGTTCATGCCCAAGAAAGCTTGGACCATCTGTTCATCTCAAGTGATATTGCTAAGGAGTTATGGTCCGGATCGCCCCCCTTCTAAGTAACCATATCAATTGGAGCTCTCATGTTACTACAAGGTTTGGAGTGTTCTTTCTTCAACCAGGATTAATTCGCCATTGTTGTTTGCTGGTATGGCTACCTATATCCTAATGCTCTGGGAGGTTTGGAAGACCAGATGTTCTGCTCGGATGGAGGGAATTATTCGCCCTTTGGAGGTTCTCAAGCGTTCGGTTATTTATTCTGTCCGCCGCATCTTGGAGATGTGAAGTTCAAAGGCTCGATCTCTTATCAACATTCCTATATTCTTCATTCTTTTGATTTTCAGGTGGAGACTAGAGTTAAGCTTCCTTTTCCGGTCAAGTGGATGCCTCCGTCAGAGATTTGTGCCTTAATGTGTGATGGTGCTTCTAAAGGAAACCGGGTGACTGTGGCGGGGGAGGTTGCATTAGAGATACTCATGGGAATTTATTTATGGATTTGCCTTCTTTTATGGTTCTGGGAGCAGTATTTTGGCGGAGACAAGGGCGCTTCATGATGGGCTGCAATTAGCTATTGACCGTCAACTCCAGATCTCGGGGTTTTTATGATTCAGCAACTCTACTTAGTGCTATTGCTGCTGGGCGGGTTCCTCATTGGGCTGTGTTTCCATGGTGGCGCGGGATAGTTGAGATGCTACACATATTAAAAATGCAGCTTGTGCATACTTTCCAGGAGGGTAACCAAGTGGCTGATTCCCTGGCTAACTTCTCTTGTAGCAATGCGTCTAGTTTCTTTTTTCGGAGTTGTCTTCTATTCTCCTTGACCAGGGGTCTTTATTGGTTGATAAGATGGGGCTTCCTAGCTTCAGGAAGTGAGCTTGAGTTTTGCTTGTACTGGGGGCTTCCTTGCTGGAGATCATTTTATGATGTCGGGTGTACTGTTCCTCATTTTATTCAATAATATCTACCCCTCTGGGGCGCGATGTGTGGAGTGAGAACATCTTCTCCTGATGGGAGGGGGTGCACTTTGCTTGTCGCTGACCATTGTGGCTTTTTATAAAATAAAAAAAATAGTAGAAATATCTTGATAGGTAGTTTTCTATTATTGTACAATGAGCTACATGTTTTAATTAATAAAATTGAATGAATGGCCTATTTGTGAATGCATGTATGATGTGTATGGAGTTTACTTGCTGAGTTTTAGACTCACTCTTGCTTCGGCGTACAGGTTTAGCAGGTGACCCTACTTCCTTGGAGGAGACCTTTGAGAGCGACTCCGAGCGAGGAGAATAGAGTGTTGTGGAGTCACCGTTGTTGTACCTACTTTCATAGTAGTAATTGAGACTTATGAAATTGAAGCTTATGTAAATTTGTGGACGAACAATGTAATTGAATTTGTTTTTCATTATGTGGACTTAGTTCTTAAATTGCTATATGGATCATGTATGTTAATGTCGATGATGAAATGAAAAGACAGTAGTTCTTTTACTTCCGCTACTCTGTATTCATATTTGTGTACATCTCAATCATGTGTGTTAATGCTTGGGTAAATGTCCCACTATGACGAGACTCACTATACTGACGTGGATTGTATAATCGTACCGGATAAGGAGGGTCGTCGCAGAAAATATATCCGAGATTCTTCTCAAATTGTGAGCTTTCAGCGGGATGATTTGATGCTAGATATTCCATGCCGAATATCTGGTGAGGATCACAGGCAGACGGACTCAGAAGTTTAGGAATAAAAACACCGAGTTGGTGAAAGTTCGGTGGGAGAATCGACGAGGTGGTGAAGACATTGGGAGTTGGCTGAGAGATGTTCAAAACAATCCGTATTTATTCCAGTAAGTAGCACCTTTCTTTTTAGGTGATAGTTGCATATGTTCTGAACTTTGTCATGTTTACGCTTAAATTTCGAGGATGAAATTCTTTTTAGGTGATAGTAATGTAATGATCGGAAGGTTCATATCGTGGTTTACGGGTTTCGAAGGCCACTGTGTGGCCATTGTTAGACTATGAGGTCTATGTGGTTTTATAGCTTATTTGGGTCAGGTGTAGGTAGGGGTGCTGGGCAACCCAGCCAAATTCGGGCTCTGTCGGGCTCATTAAGATCGCGGCGCGAACAGAGGACGCGATTCTCAGGGGCTTATCGCGTTCGGTTTGCCAGACGCGATCTTGTTATATCGCTGTTGTATGTGGGATGTGATTACAAAGTTAATTGCGTGTCGCCATGCAGGACGCGATATGGAACCACCGTTACGTGGCTATCGCTGCATGCGCGCCGCATGGCGTATGCAGGGTGACAGGAGTTTAGTTACGTCGGCTGAGGAGGACGCGATTCTTATCACGTCCGGTAAACACGACGTGATTTGGTTCAGAGCAGTTAAGTGTGTCTTCCTCTGGCCGAACAGTGCAGTTACACTTCTCAGCTGGGGAAGGAGTTGCTACGGTTGTGAAGGGTTGCTGGCCATTCTTGGAGCAATCGGAGTCCGTTTGGCGAGGTTTCGGCACGTGGACGAGTGTGGGAGCGCGGGGAATCTTGAGGTGGTGTCGAAATTGCACTTCTTGCACTGGTAGGGAACTCTACCATAGTTTTACCCTATTTACATATGGATTGGGTTGGTTGATGCTTGAATGAGGTATTTGCATGTGGGAATGATACTTGCATGATAATGAGTACATGTGGGAATCCATGTATAGAATTTCCCGTTTACATGATATTGGGACTGAGGGGGAGTGTTTTTGGATGTGGGCAGGGTGTGCACCTGAACCCCCAAAGGTGTCCAGGGCGGGGACGCGTTCTTGTTAACTCGTCACCTTCTCCCGACGCGATTCCAAGTGGAGTTGCGTCCTGTTTGTTCGACGCGATTTAAAAGGGTAAAAGCGGCTTCTGGTTTGGACACATTTATGAAAGGGGCCACCCGAGCTCTGGTGAGTTGTGGCCAGTCTGTCCAGTTTATGTTCCACATTGCTTGGGCTATGTTACCAAGGTAATGTAGGGTTTGTGTGGGTGGTGTGGACTCGTGTAACGATTGATATCGAAGAGTTTTGCGTGGATTTGCGTGCATAGCGGGTTAGGTGTTACGCCTTCTTTAGTTACCTCTCCAGTCGTTACCCTAGCACTGGGTGCTTAGGGCTTGTCCTGATACGAGAGTACCGTCAAGGTTTGTGTCGTCTTCCTGGACACCGTCCTCTTGTGTTTGAGTAGTACGTCCGGCTGAGGGAAAGACGACAAGGGACAACGGCTTGTGTTGAGTGTACGGCCGTTTGTAGCATGCTCTTGGTTGAGGGACAGACACCGGTAGACGTACTGGTCCTTAGCTAGTCCTGTTCCAGTGCCTCACTTTAGGGTTTTCGACGGAGCCCCTAATGGTGTCAGGCTTGGTCCTGCAGCAGTTTGCTTGCAGGTGTGGTGTAGTTTGTCCCACAGTTCTTGTTTGTTGAGGTGGAGCGGAAGCTGGACCTTCGTCTGTGGCTGTGAGACTGAGAGGTGTACTTGTGTGGCTTGTCCGGGTCTGTGGCTAGTGTCGTGAACCAGTTCTTGAGACTTGTGTTCGATGTACCCTTCCTTAGCTTGTGCACTTGACGTGTGTTGCCATTTAATTATTTACCTGCTCTGTACTTCCATGTTTAGATGATTACATGTTTTACAGCTTTATTATTAAATGTGTTTCTCAGCTTGGGGGAGATACCCTACTGAGTCAATGACTTGTGAGGCTCACCCCTTTTTCTTCCAGGTGAGGGCGAGCAGGAGGCTTCACGTCCCTCTAGTAGCTCGGACCAGCCTCATAGCAAAGTCAGGTCGTCACCACCAGCAGAGTAAAGCTCTTTCTTGTGAGCCTTGGGGGTTTGTCCCGGGCTATGTTTATGTTATGTTGATTGTATAAGGAACTTGGAATGTACTTTTCTTATGGACATGTATAAGCAATGTAACTTATGTATGCTTAATGTGGTTCTTATGTATTTCCACGGATATATGTGTTTGATATCCCTTGCGAGGCTTCGGCTCGATCACGGGAGACAGAGTTGTGTCAAGCTCGTTATGGTGTTAACGGGTTTGAACGACGTGGTCCGTTACAGTTGCAGTCAGCCATGGTGTTCTCGAAGATTGACTTAAGATCCGGTTACTATCAGTTGAGGATCAGAGAGTCTGATATTGGCATGATGGCTTTCCATTCTAGATACGGTCACTTTGAGTTTGTCGTGATGCCGTTTGGGCTCACGAACACACCTGCAACATCTTGGATTTGATGCATAGGGTGTTCAGTTGAGTACATGGACCGGTTCGTGGTCATCTTTGTGGATGACTTCTTGGTCTACTCGGCTTTTGAGGAGGAGCACGAGGAGCATCTGAGGATCATGCTGGAGACCTGTGGTGTCACCAACTTTACGCCAACTTCAACAAGTGCGAATTTTGTCTGAGGGAGGTGCACTTTCTCGGGCACATGATCTTAGGTTCTAGTGTGGCAGTGGACCCTGCCAAGGTGGAGGTAGTGTTGTCGTGGGAGCAGCCCACATTAGTGTCAGAGGTTTGTAGCTTTCTGGGTCTGGCAGGTTACTACCGGAGGTTCATCTACGATTTTTCCAGATTGCAGAGCTGTGTGCCAGGTTGACAAGACTTTACACCAGGTTTGTTTGGTCAGAGGACTGTGAGCGGAGTTTCCAAGAGCTGAAGACGAGGTTAACTTCAGCGCCAGTGTTGGTCTTGCCGTCAGGTAGCGGAGGGTTTGTGGTCTACACCAACGCGTCGAGATCAGGTTTGGGTGTCGTGCTGATGCAGCTGGTGGGGTGTTGTCTATGCTTCTCGGCAGCTCAAGAAGCATGAGGAGAACTACCCTACCCATGACTTAGAGTTGGCAGCAGTGGTGTTCGCTCTGAAGTTGTGGAGGAACTATCTGTATGGAGAGGCATTCGAGATCTACACCGACCATCAGAGTTTGCAGTACATTTCACTCAGAGGGATTGAACTCGAGGCAGCACAAATGGATGGAGTATTTGAAGGACTATGACCTTACCCTCTCCTATCACCCAGGAAGGGCTAACGTCATGGCGGATGCTTTTAGCAGGCGTGTTCACTTGAGTTCGTTGATAGTTCAAGAGTGGAGGCTATTTGAGGATCTGTCTCAGGGAGTGTTCTACCCTTCAATGAGCAGAGACCGTGCAGTGATGACTAGCTTGTCAGTTCGTCTGTCCGTGTACCATCAGGTGTTGCAGGCACAGTAAGCAAACTCAGAGTTAGTAGATATTTTGCAGATGCCAGATGTTGAGCTGGACGAGGATAGTGAGGTCAGATTCAGAGGCAGGCTGTATGTTCCCGGTGATGCGCGCCATGTGCTGTTGTCAGAGGCACACTAGTCGAGGTATGCTGTTCATCCAGATTCCACCATGATGTACCATAACTTGAGGAGGTTCTTCTGGTGTCCACGGATGAAGAGGGGCGTGGCGGAGTTTATCACTCGATGCCTTACATGTCAGTAGGTGAAAGCTGAGCATCAGCATCCTGGTGGTGAGCTGTAGTTGTTGCCGAGGCTGTACGTGGATAGGTTAGCGAGGCTGTACATGGACTGAGTTGTTTCGTTGCACGGAACCCCAATTTCAATCATCTCCGACAGAGATCCGAGGTTCACATCAGGGTTTTGGCGCAGTCTACAGAGAGCTCTTGGTACAGAGTTGAGGCTGAGTTCAGCGTAAGATGGGCAGTCAGAGAGGACCATTCATACTTTGGAGGATATGTTGAGAGCTTGTTGCTTGGATTGGAGTGGCACCTGGGAGTCGCACCTTCCGATGGTAGAGTTCGCGTATAACAACAGTTATCACTCGAGCATTGGAATGGCATCATTCGAGGCTTTGTAGGGTCGCCTGTGTAGGACACCACTTCACTGGTTGGAGGTCGGAGAGAGGCAGCTTTTGGGACCAGAGTTGGTGCAGTAGTGTACATATACAGTCAGGTTGGTCAGGCAGAGGCTTCAGACAGTGCAGAGTAGGTAGAAGAGCTATGTAGATATCAGGAGGCCGTTGGCAGTTTAGCGTAGGTGACCTTGTGTTTTAGGGTCTTGCCGGCCAAGGGTGTTATGAGATTTGGCAGGAAGGGAAAGCTCAGTCCTAGGTACATTGGGCATTTCCCTATCACAGAGAGGATCGGTGAGGTTGCTTATAGGTTGAGTCTCCCGGCAGAGTTGGCAGGTGTGCACAGTGTCTTCCATGTGTCGCAGCTCAAGAGGTACGTCGCAGATCCGTCGCACATGTTGGAGTACTCACAGCTTGAGGTAGCGCCAGACTTGTTAGTGCCGGAGTAATCAGTCAGAGTTGTCGACCGCAGAGTGCAGCAATTGCACCAAGGCAGATTCGCTGGTCAAGGTCATTTGGGAGAACCGTGTAAGTGGCGAGCCACCTGAGAGCGCGAGGATGAGATGAGAGAGCAGTTCTCATATTTGTCGATTGATTGGTATGTTATCTTTCCCTATACTGCTTTCTGGTTCGAGACCGAGTTTATTTAATTTCAGGGATGAAATTTCTTAAGGTGGGTGGAATGTAAGACCCGGCCCTCCTGGGCCCTTGCCCTGTCTCAGGGTCGCGGCAGGCACCCTAGTCGTGACATGGTTGTGCCAGGGGAGCCCGTTGTGACATGGTTTGTGTGGTGACACACCTGACCATCGTGACATGGTCGCGACAGGGGTGGGCGTCGCGTTCTTGTCGCGGCATCTGGAGGCGTCGCGACTGCTTTTCTGATAGATGTGACCACTGTCCTGTCTATCAGAACGGTCATGTCGGGTGGTAGGTGCGTACAGTGTTGACGTGACCTATCAGGCCGTCACATTCTGGTTTCCGGTCTTTGAAGTTTAACCGCCTTTTTGGGGTCACACCGGGGGTGGCCGTCGCGACATGGTCGTTGTCGTGTCGGGCCGACCCGTCGGGTCTTGAGGGCCGTCGGTTTAAAACTGAGGCTGCGCCGCATTCTCCCCCTCTCGCCCTCTCTTATTCTTCTTCCCTCTTCTCCTTCTTGAGCTCTCTTGCGATCTTCGACGGTCTTCGTGCCGTTGGTGCTCGTGTTGGTGGTGTCGCCCCGTTCGGCAGGGGACGTGCTCGTGGTGCTTGGAGCGAGGACGATGTGGCCATTCCGACGTGAAGGCCCCAAGGTCGGCTCTACTTGTGGAGGTAGGGACCCTTGATCCTTCGGCCCTAGCATGCTCCCCTCGCCCTTGAGATGGTATTTTCCTCGTGGTTTAAGGCGTGGGAGTGTGAGGAATCCATGCTCGTGGTTGAGTGAGGTTTCCATCGAGTGGAGATTGTAAATCCATGTTTGTAGGGTTTTGAGGGTGGTTTGCATGATCTCATGGATTTTTTACATGTTCCCCGTGCTCCCCTCCCTCTGTGGTGTGTTGTATCGTGTTTTTGGGGTGGTCTCCGAGAGGGCTGCTCCAAACCCCCCCCCTCGGATGGAGACGCGACATGTCGTGAGGTCGCGATGATGTCACGACTGGTAGGGCCGCCGTGACAGTGTCACGACAGGGTAGGGCGTCGCGACCCGATGCGTCGCGACTACAGCAGAGACAGGTTATGTCCTTGCAAAATCCGTTTTTTGTGGAGTCTTCGCTGTTTCCGCTTGTACTGTACCCCTGGCACATGTGCTAGTCCCTAGTACGGTCCTACGCTAGTCGTTCGCCCGGTGCTTGGCACTTGAGGACTTGTCCCGTGAGAGAGGATTGTACTGTGCTGGGACCCCGTGCCTGCGCGCCTATTGAGGGGATACTCTGGGCGGCGGTCGTGCTTGAGTCACAGACTCTGGAGCAGAGTGGGTAATGGTGGTTAGGACAGCGACATTGAGTCGTTTGTAGAGATCTCGTAGTTGGTCTGGGACGCCAAGGTCGTTTTGAGGAGTTCTTCCCGGCACAGTCCAGCTAGTCCTTTTCTCACTACCTCGCTCTTTGTGGCCCTGGAACCACCTAGAGAGGCCAGGCGTGGGGCCGTAGTCCGGCCAGACTACAACGGTTATTGTTGTGTTACTTGTGTCTTGCCTCACTCTGACGAGACGTGGAGGCTTAGACCTGGGTCGAGGATAAGACGTCAGTGGATGCACCTGACCAGTTGACTAGTGGTAGTGCTTTCCGTAGCTAGTGTTTCTTGTCCAGGAGGGGTTCCGTCTGTGTGTGTTGCTAGCCGTGTGGTGGTCACGACGAGCAGTCATACGAAGTTTCCGACCGAGTTGTACTTCCGTACCGTTGCTAGTTAGTAGCTTTGCTTCTGCACTTCTGTTCGTAGGAAGAAGATATTAACTACTATCATTTAATTATATATTCTTCTGCCTATTAGAGCCAGTAGGAGATTGGTAGTCCCTACTGAGCTTCTGTTGTGAAACTCATCCTCCTTTTTCTCAGATGAGACTTCTTAGCAGCGGCAGGGCGCACGCCGGGTGGAGGAGATGGGGCGGTAGTCATGGTCCCCGTAGCTAGCAGTGGTTTCCCCCCTCTCAGTGTACATCACCCTCGGGGTATGCCTCTAAGGGACTTGTTATCCCCTACCTTACTTGCACTAGTGTGTGTGTTGGGACTGTACTTAGAGCGGCGCGCAGCGGGTCCCGCTCTTCTTTCTGTTTCCGCGTGTGTGCTTCTAGTTTAGCAGTGGTGTTTACTTCCGTTACATATCCTGTTAGATTTATATTGTAGCCCTTCCGAGTCTCCGGATCCGTGGGTGGCTGTAGACACCCGATTCTGACTAATAAGTTGAAGTATTTCTTGCTACCTAGGTGCCCCTAGTGGTCACTCACCTTGAGCCCATCATTAGCCTTGTTTTGAGCCCATTAACAACTCAAATTGTCTTGAAATCTCGCCCATTATCATTTGGAGAGAGTCCTTGGACCTAAATAACTCTAATCCTTTCATATATTGGCTGATAATTTGCAGATAATTGACTTCCTTGACGTGTCGTGTAACACCCCGACGCGGAATATCGAGCGGGATTACAGTTATTAAATAGTACAGAGCGAGAAATAAATAACAATACCATCGCACAATTGGATAACACCAAATAAACTCCAATTTCATTAATAATCCACCAGACATCTTTACATCAACGTATCAGAGCCAGAACTAGGGCCTCGAGTACTTTATTCAAACTCAAACTATTACATCATGACTAACTGACTCACTAACTCATAACTATACTAACTACTACTAGATAGCATCGGTGGCTGAAATGGTCACTCCTGAGCATCTCCCTCAGTCTCGTCCTCGTATGTGTGGTCGTGATCCGACTCACCTGAAACACATCAATAAATACGCAGGATGAGCGAATAACGTCCAGTAGGACTTAATATCTCATGACACAAGCATGCTTTAAATAGTTAATGTTTTAATGGCAGGCTATCTGGAGAGAATAGTCATGTAGAGCATGTCATGATAACAAGAGAACAATAGCAACTGGCACATGGAAAATAGTACAACGAGAACGATATAGAATGGCCATATAACGTATAACATGAAATTCCACAACAGTGCACTAGTAACGATCACGCTTGCAATTGTAGAGATAGTACTTTGATTGTCATAGATTATAATCGATAGTAAACTGGCACTGGATGCATGCCATAACACATCTTGATCATTTTAACTCCCATGGGCGCTAGCACTTTTCGGGCGCTCCTCCCAGTACCTGATCGGGCCCTATTGCACTAGCATTAGTCATTTCTTTATCTTAGACAATCACACGAATGGCCAATAGAGTACCAAGAAGAGATAAGAGAGTACTAGACGAGATAGATGAGAGTTGTGAGAGAAACGTGAACAGATAAGAGGATATGGACATTAGATGAGATAGGGACAATTTCGTAAAACACGTGAAATTCCGATAGTAACGGTTGCACAGCACCAGGTCGGGTGCCGACAGTCTGGTAGAAGTCACCATCCACCCACTTAGTTGTGTCATGAACACGGCAAAATGGTTCGGAGTGATCCAGAGATGAGAAGGAAAAACACTAAGGCATGAATCGTACTGATCCCTAAATGTATCGGGTTTTGGGGTACAACCAGCTCGTTGACTAAGGACGTGCGCCAAAGCCAAGAAGACTTACGGAGGTCTTGACAAGGAGTCCGGCCCCACAGTCGAGAGTATTCCCGATGAAGAGGTGGTCCAAGTCAAGAGAAAGTGTGTAGAAACAGCTAAATTATTGTGTGTGTGTAAGTGTAAAGAAATCTTGAGAATAGACAAGTCGTGCAAATGTCATTTTAAATAATTAAATTTATATCATTAATGTCATTTATTAATTCACCAAGTTGAATTAACTAACATGATTTAATCATGGCTAATTAAAGGGCATAAAGCCTAAACATCAGGGCATATGCACAAATTTTCCATTCTGGTCGGATTCATGAAAACGCGGTAGACTTACCCGTCGCGATTCAAGTGGCGACGGGGCGGTCGGGGGCGACACAGAACCTGGCCGGTCTGGCCCGGTCTGGAGTGAATCGCGGCGGCTTATGCCGCCGCGTTCTTGACGGAGCCATCGACCGGCGCACCCCGCTGATATCGCGGCGGATCGCGCCGTCAGATAACAGGTGGGATTGTCCTTTTCCCTTTTCCTAGGCGAGTCCTCTGTGATATAGGGACGTTCTAAATTCCATATAATAGCACGGTGATCCAAAAAGCTCGAAACCAGTTTAAACGAAAGTAGACATAGATATACAACATGAATATTAATTTTAAAATAGACAAGGTTTAGTCATGCATTGATTGGGTTACTTTTCGGGACCTAAACAGGTGCAGTCAGGTTCCATGAGTTAATTTGAGATGAATCACATGAGAAAATTCCGAAAACTAGGGGCATTCAAAAAGATAACAGATGTAGTATTTATGATATTTTTATTATGATTGAAGTCAAGTATAAACAAGGTTCACAAGTAAACATGAAGAGTTAGGTGCATGTATCTGACAGGGATTCAAAGAATTAATTCTCCCTCATGAGAGATCGAAATAGAACGAAACTAGGAGCTTTCTTGAAAGATATTGCATTTTAGTATCAATGAGAATTTTCTCATAGCATGGAACAAGTACGTGTGGGGAATCAGAGAGAACATGAGATGTCGGGTTCATGGTGATAGAAGGGCTTCATGAATTAATTGGCCCAAATGGATAAGCAGAATACAACAAAACATAGGGCTTTTGAAGAGGTACATGCAGGCTACCTAGGAATTTTTTACATGATTTTTCTTTAGAGATTGGCCTACCTTTTGTCAATTCCAAGAAGAACCCTAAGTTGGAGACGAAAACGGGATGAAAACTCCTTTGTCCAGCTCCTTCTCCAAGCTCCCACGATCTCCAGCCTCTCCCTCTTCCTCCAAAGCCTCTACTTGGTTTAGGGTTGGTAGGGACGAGTTTTAGGGTGTTTGATTGCTAATTAGAGTCCTAGCCTTCTAAGGTCCTCCCTTCCTTAAACTCCGAATTCCTTCTTTATCTACCACTTTCTCTTATTTATCCATCTAATAGAGTTGGGATGGATCCAATTTCATGGGTAAAGGTTTAGGGTAAGTCTAGGACTCTTTTTAGGATGGATATGGACTATTTAATAATTATTTAAACCATTTTAACTATCACTTATTTTTATTCCGAATTTGGCTTAATTATTCTCATCCATGATGGGTAACCCTATTGGGCCCAATCTATTGGTTTGGGTTATTATAGTAACCATTAATAATTTAGCTTAATGGGTATTGTTTTAATTCCCTTTTATTCTAATTAATCAATTTATTCATTTATTAAATAATAAAATTTTATTTTTCTTGATTTTAAAAATCAAGGGTGCTACATCCTCTCCCTCTTAAAAAGAATTTGGTCCCCAAATTCATATAATCTTAAGAGGAAGAATGTCTTACTGAATAAGTCCAGATAATTTCGTCGCATGGTTGCTTCAGGCTCCCGTTGGCCTCTTCAACTTCGTGATTCCTCCCACAGAATCTGACCACGGGTATGGATCGATTCCAAGCTGTTGCATCTTTTGTCTAAGATCTTCACTGGCCTTTCTTCATAGGTCATATCCTTGTTCAGAGTATGTCATCATAGCTGATTACGTGTGATGGATCGTACAGTACTTTCTTAGCATTGACACATGGAACAGAGTATGACGGTAGAGAACTGGGGAGGTAGTGCTAGTCGGTACGCCACCGCGCCAACTCTATCTAATACTTCAAATGGACCTATGAATCTCGGTCTCAGCTTGCCTTTCATCCGAACCTTTGAAACCTCGGGTCGGGGATACTTTGAGCATACATGATCTCCAGTTTGAAATTCTAAGTCCCTTCTTCTTTTCAGCATAGCTCTTCTGCCTGGACTGAGCTACCTTAATTCTGTCTCTGATGATCTGGATATCTCTACTGGTATTCTGCACCATGTCTGGTCCCAGCCATTGTTGTTCACCTACTTCATTCCACATATGGCGATCTGCAATTACAGTATAATGCTTCAAATGGTGCCATCTTGATGCTGGCTGATAACTATGTTGTAGGTGAATTCAATTAGTGACAACTGTTCATTCCAATACCCTCAAAGTCTATAGCACAAGCTCGTAGCATGTCTTCCACTATCTGATTTGTTCTTCAGTCTGTCCATCCGTGTTGTGGGTGGAAAGCAGTGCTGAAGTTGAGTTTAGTACCCAACGCGTCTGAAGTCCCTTCCAAAATCTAGAAGTGAATCAGGGGTCACGATCTGAGACAATGGACACGGGAACTCCATGTAATCTCACGATTCCTTTACATACAAAGCTGCCAACACATCAACACTCCAAGTATTCTTAATGGCAAGGAAGTGTGCGGACTTGGTTACACGGTCCACAATACCCAAGATAGCATCAAGCCACCACGAGTTCGGGGTAAACCCATGATGAAATCCATACCGAGCTTTCCCACTTCCATTCAGGTATGTCCAGGGTCTAAGTACACCCGCAGGACGACAATGTTCGTTTTACCTGCTGACAAGTGAGGCAGTGCGCGCATGCTCAGCCACCTCACGCTTCAGGTTGGCCACCAAAATGACCTCTTCTGTCTTGGTACATCTTGGTTGCACTGGATGTATGTGTACTTGGTCTTGTGGGCTTCATCCATCAGTTTCCTTTTCAGCTCTTCATTGTTAGGCACACATGTCCTGGCTTGGAATAATATTCTTCCATCTTCAGCGATGGAGAAGTCTGGCTTGTCAACTATGGTCTCCTTTACTCTGAATAGAAACGGATCATTAGCCTGTTGCTCTCTGATCTCGACAAGATGTCAGGTTGAGCTTAAGATTAGCCACTAACATCTTATCACTTCTTTTTTCAATATTCAGATCTAGACTGGCGAATTGCTCTAACAATTGCATCTCGCCCATGACTAGACAGGATATCGAAGCTACTGGCTTTCTACTGAGTGCATCAGCTACTGCGTTACCTTTGCCTGGGTGATATTGAATGTGAAATCAAAATCCTTCAAGTACTCCAGCCATCTCCGTTGTCGCATGTGATCTCCTTTTGAGAAAATAAGTACTTCAAACTCTTGTGGTCGGAGTAGACAATAAATTGCTCCCCGTATAGGTAATGCCTCCAGATTTGAGTGCAAATACCACAGCAGCTAGCTCTAAGTCATGGACAGGATAATTGACTTCATGTGGCTTCAACTGCCTTGAGAATAAGCTATCACTTTCTCATTCTGCATTAGTACACAGCCTAGACCGATCCAGATGCATCAGTGTAGACTGAGAATCCTGCTCCTTCGATGGTAATGCGAGGACAGGTGCAGATGTCAACAACTGCTTAAGTGTCTGAAAGCTCTTCTCACATTCCTTGCTCCAGACATAGGGTTCTCTTCCGCGTAAGACGCGTAAGAGGTACAGCTATCTTGGAGAAGTCTTTTATGAACCGTCTGTAATAACCAGCAGTCCAAGAAACTTCTTATCTCTGTGACATTGGTCGGCCTTTCCAGTTCAGCACAGCTTCTACCTGGAAGGGTCGACAACAATACGTCCTTGGAAATAACATGACCTAGGAACGACACCTCCTCGAGCCAGAATTCACACTTGCTCAATTGGCGTAGAGTTGGTTGTCCCCAAGATTTGCAGAGCGATCCTCAGATGCTCCTCATGCTCTTCCTTGGTCTTGGAGTATATGAGTATCATCAATAAAGCCACGACGAACTTGTCGAGGTAGGGCCGTAGATGGTGTTCATTAGTTGCATAAAAGCTGCAGGAGCGGTGGTTAGTCCAAAAGGCATGACTACAAATTCGTAATGACCATACCTGCTCCTGAAAGCTGTCTTGTAGATATCTGCATCTTTAATCCTCATCTGATGATATCCCGATCTAAGGTCAATCTTGGAAAAATACTGCTCCTGATATCTGATCAAAAGTTCATCGACAACGGCAGAGGGTACTGTTTTCTGATAGTGAGATTGTTCAACTGTTGTAATCGATGCATAATCTCAGGATCCGTCCTTCTTCTTGACGAACAACACTGGTGCTCCCCAAGGAGAATTACTTGGCCTAATGAAACCCTTTTCTAGAAGTTCCATCAGTGCTCTTTCAACTCTTTCAATTCAGCAGGGGACATCTTATAGGGTTGGCGTGAAAAACGGTGCAGCTCCAGGTACGAGATCAATTGAGAAATTCACATCTCTCTCAGGTGGAATGCCTGGTAGCTCGTCGGGAAACACATCAGGGTATTCTTGCACTATGGGATGTCTAAATCTTTCTTTCAACTACTATGGCGGCAAGAAATCCATACTGCCCTTTCCTTATCATGTTTGTGCCTTTATAGCAGAGACGAGGGACAAGGTCTCTTGTGCCTACGTCCTGTGAAGATCAGCTTAGGGAATTCACTAAGGTAATCTTACCTCTTCTACAATCACACTAGCCCCATATGTGGATAGCCATCGGCTCCAGAATGACATCGTAGCCCTCCATGGCATACAGAAAGTCAGCTCTAAGGTTAGCAACCAACCTTAACATCAGCTAATGGAAAAATTTATTCAATTGAGCCTTTTCTCCCAAGGTGTTGTGACAGGTAATTCAAACTCCATAGTGGGGTTTTTCATTTAATGTATCAGCAAATGCTTGGATATGAACGAATGCGTTGCGCCAGTATCAAACAAAACAAAAGCTGATTGAGAAAAGACTGGTAGTGTACCTTCCACAAATCCACCTTCCTCGGTGGTCTCTACTCTTGTAGGGCTTGGAGTCTGCCTGGCTCTTTGGTCCAGCAGAACGCTCTCATTCTCCCTAAGTAATGGGCATTCGGGAATCCGATGCTCTCGCTCCCACAACGAAGGCATGCACCTGCCTTCCTCTAGCATTTCTGTCGTGTGACCAAGCTTGTCACAATGTTTGCATCTGGCTTGGTGTTTGGGGCAGTAGTAAGAGTAGGGACTTTGGGCTTTCGCTCTTGGCTTGGCCCATCAGTGATACTTATGGTCTTTCTTGCTGTAGGCAGGCCTGCTTGGTGCTCCAGAAGTCAGTTCCTTCTTTACCATTCTACCCTTGATGCGATCAGTGAGATCGGTTGCATCCTCGAGTAGTTGTGCTTTCCTGACCATCTCTGGGTAGGTCTGAATGTCCATAGGTGCCAATTGGGTGATGTATGAGGCCTGAGCCCATTAAGAAACTTTTTCGCCTTCATCTTCTCTGTACTCACCAGATGATTGGCATAGCATGCCAATCGGGAGAACTGCCTCATACTCAGCAACAGTCAGGTTCCTTTGCTTCAGAGCGGAAAATTGATGCCTCCTTTCTTGGACCCTTCAGAGAATACTTGGAGTTAAAGTGCTCCTTAAACTCCTCCCATGTGAATTGTGCATCTTCTCTGGTGCCTCCACGGACTCCCACACGACGGGCGTCCCGTTCTACTGGAACGTAGTAGCAGTATCTTGCCCCATCCGCGATTGCATGACGCGGAAGATACGCTCAATCTCCTTGAGCTAATTCTCGGCCTCATCAGGGTCTGTGGTACCACTGAATCGAGGCGGATTCAGGTTGCGAAAATTTCTATGTAATCACCAACTGCTCGGTTGTTGTTATTATTGTTGTTGGCCTCCAGCAGCTTGAAGTAAAGCTTGAGTGGAGTTGCTGAATCGTGGTTGCATGTCACGGAGTTGAGCACGCTCCGCTGCCATTGTTGAGGTTTAAGTTCCTTCAAAAGAGAATGTTTAATGTAAGTCGTTGAGTTTGCACTAGGTTTGTGCGTGTGTGAGTTTATTTTATCTTATTACCCAGGTTCTACCCATCTCACATAGGTATGGAGTTAGACTCTAAGTAAAGGCAAGTCAAACCTAGATCATCCTATACTTAAGAATAACCTAGGCTCTGATACCACAAAACTGTAACGCCCCGACGCGGAATATCGAGCGGGATTACAGTATTAAATAGTACAGAGCGAGAAATAAATAACAATACCATCGCACAATGGAATAACACAAATAAACTCCAATTCATTAATAATCCACCAGACATCTTTACATCAACGTATCAGAGCCAGAACTAGGGCCCCGAGTACTTTATTCAAATCAAAACTATTACATCATGACTAACTGACTCACTAACTCATAACTATACTAATACTACTAGATAGCACTGGTGCTGAAATGGTCACTCCTGAGCATCTCCTCAGTCCCATCCTCGTTGTGTGGTCATGATCCGACTCCACCTGAAACACATCAAATAAATACGCAGGATGAGCGAATAACGCCCAGTAGGACTTTAATATCTCATGAACACAAGCATGCTTTAAATAGTTAATGTTTTAATGGCAGGCTAACTAGAGAGAAAGTCATGTAGAGCATGTCATGATAACGAGAGAAAAATGCAACTGGCACAGGGAAAATAGTACAACGAGAACGATAATAGAATGGCCATGTAACGTTTATAACATGTAAATTGCACAACGGGCACTAGTAACGATCACGCTTGCACTTGTAGAGATAGTACTTTGATTGCATAGATTAATCTAGATAGTAAACTGGCGCTGGATGCATGCCGTAACACATCCTTGATCATTTTAACTCCCATGGGCACTGGCACTTTTCGGGCGCTCCTCCCAGGACCTGATCGGGCCCTATTGCGCTGGCATTAGTCATTTCTTTATCTTAGACAATCACACGAATGGCCAATAGAGTACCAAGAAGAGATAAGAGAGTACTAGACGAGATAGATGAGAGTGTAGAGAGAACGTGAACAGATAAGAGGATATGGAGATTAGATGAGATAGGGACATTTCGTAAAAACAAAGTGAAATTCCGATAGTAACGGTTGCACAGCACCAGGTCGGGTGCCGACAGTCTGGTAGAAGTCACAACACCCCACTTAGTCGTGTCATGACACGGCCAAATGGTTCGGAGTGATCCGAGACGAGAAGGAAAAAACACTAAGGCATGATCGTACTGATCCCTAATGTGTATCGGGTTTTGGGGTACAACCAGCTCGTTGACTAAGGAATGCGCCAAAGCCAAGAAGACTTACGGAGGTCTTGACAAGGAGTCCCTGGCCAGTCGAGAGTATTCCCGTGGAGAGGTGGTGTCCAAGTCAAGAGAAAGTGTGTAGAAACAGGTCCGTCGTGCCTCGAGTGCTCGAAGCGGGGAAAACGATAACGGATCTAAAATGCGCGAGTAAAACGGAAACAATTGTATTAATAAAATAGGTAATGTAGTCATTTATTTTGCTAATTTACCGAATACATTATTGCATAATTTATCAAGGTCAAATGGCATTTATAATGTTGTGTGGTGAAGTGTAAAGAAATCTTGAAATAGACAAGTCGTGCAAATGTCATTTTAAATAATTAAATTTATATCATTAATGTCATTATTAATTCACCAAGTCGAATTAACTATAACATGATTTAATCATGGCTATATTAAAGGGTATAAAGCCTAAACATCAGGGCATATGCACAATTTTCCATTCTGGTCGGATTCATGAAAACGCGGCAGACTTACCCGTCGCGATTCAAGTGCGACAGGGGCGGTCGGGCGCGACACGGAACCTGGCCGGTCTGGCCCGGTCCGGAGTGAATCGCGGCGGCTTATGCCGTCTCGTTCTTGATGCGACGCCATTGGTTGGCGCGACCCCGCTGATATCGCGGCGGATCGCGCTGTCGCGATAACAGGTGGGATTGTCCTTTTTCCCTTTTTCCCAGGGCGAGTCCTCTGTGATATAGGACGTTCTAAATTCCATATAAATAGCACGGGGATCCAAAAAGCACGAAACCAGTTTTAAACGAAAGTAGACATGTAGATCTATCAACATGCATGATTAATTGGAAATTAGACAAGGTTTAGTCATGCATTGATCGGGTTACTTTTCAGTGACTAACAGGCGCAGTCAGGGTTCCATGATTAATTTGAGATGA